>CAJNOP010002697.1:0-13624 GCA_905250075.1 Rotaria sp. Silwood1
CCCACCCACACCCACACCCCACACCCCATCCACACTCACACCCTCAAGTGGCATCTATTATCCTCACTCCATCCATCCATTCACTCACCCTCAATCAAGTGAACGATGTGAAAAGGCAGTGAAGAAACTGCAACGATTCCCATCCAAGAAAAGATTGATAGGTTATCATTTATTTATTGAAGAAAAAAAGTGTCAGAAGAGTTATTTTCTGTTAAAAACATGTGGAATAACCCTTTGGGGACGGGAAGCCTATATATAGGCAACGGCTCTGGACCGGATGATAACCGACTTACGCATATGTCTCTTATGATACTGTTATAATCTATATGCTGCACAGGTCATAGATCTGCCATGTCCGATGTAGTGTGACACTATCATGTGTATTGCGCCCTCATTGATCTTGTTTCTAATATATACATCATTTTAGAGTTTCGGAAATCCCCATTCTTTTTCAAAGTAATCCCGTCCTCAAAGGGATAAACTAGCTATGGTTCGAAAGTGTTTTTTGTTGCAGATTTCGATGACGATGCACTTCTTGCTGATGAACCTGTGTCTGTTCGACATGCATATTCTGAAATACGTTTATCTGTTCATCTATCGAATGCTGGTCAACGATGGGATTTTCGCATTGATCCACATTCTGTTCTATTGCATATGGTCGGATAGTCGTGTCCAGTTGATGAAGTTTAATTGTCAAACTTGCAGTATTTGCACGTTGTATGCTCATTCGATTATATGCCTGTTCAAGTTGTTTATCCGTCTCAATTTGAGCTAAACAATGTTGGTTGATCTGACCGACGAGTATTTCAATATTTCTTTTCGTTATCTCTTCTCTCTGTTGTTTCTGACGACGCATGTAAGTGACATGCTGTAACTTTCCTTCAATATTAACTAACTCCGTTTTGTTCTGGTTAATTAGCTGTTCAGCATGGTTTTTCGAGACAATCTGTTGTTGGATATTGTAATCGAGTGTACGTATACGTCCATCAATGTCAACTATCTTTTCATGTGTAGTAACCTGTTTTGCTTCGATAGTTGTCAATTGCCTCTCAAGATTTGCCTGTTCACGTTGTCTCAACTTCAAGTCTTCTTCTTTCAAATTAATTTGAGATTTTAACTCGATCATTATCTGCTGTTTTTCATTTCGAGTACGTTGTTGTTGTTTAATCTCACGCTGTAAACGATGTACATCATCAGTGCATCGTTGTTTCTCCTGTACTTGTGCAAACAATTCGGTTTCGATTCGAGTCCGTTCTTCATTCAGTTTCGGCAGTTGTTGCTGTCTAACCTGCATAATGCGTTGTTGTTCAATCGAATCATTTTCTAATTCGACAATCGACTTAGAAACCATACCAATATTCACGTTGGTGGTTTCCCGTTGGATTTGAGCTTGTTGACGTAAAAGATATTTTTCATGCGCAATGGCTTGTTGTTGTTGAACGTCCTGCTCGTTATTATGCAGTTCGGCAAGTTTATTTGCTTGTTGTGTCTTTTGATGTGCGTTTTCAGCTTTTTTAGCCGCGTATTGCTGTTCAGTTTCCTGGACTTGTTGTTGTAATTGATGTGATTCGATCTTAAGCTGTTCGAATTTCTCCGTCAGACTTTCGACTGATTGTTTCAATTGATTTCCTTCATTTTCAAGTGTTTGTAATATTTTCGTTTGCTTTTCAAGTTCACCTTGTGTCTGGGGCACTTCTCGACGTTTTTGTTTGGCTTGTGTTTTGACTCGCTGATAATCGTTGTTTAATACTTGTAATTTGTTTTTAACTTGCTTAATGATTTGTTTTTGATTGTCAATTTTAGTTTTATTCTCAGTAATAGTTCGTTTTTGACTAGCGAGTTGTGTTTCTTCTGTATGCAAAGTCGTTCGAATTTGTTCAAGCTGTGTTCGACATTGAATTGTTTTAGCTTGAGTAGTAAGATGATGTTTTCTACGAAGTTCAAACACTTGAGTGCGCATTACAAGAGCTTGTCCAAACATTTTCAAATTCAACTTACACGTAATTAAATTCTTTTCAACTAAATCTAATGTATTCGAATGAATTTCTGCCGCTCCCTTGACGGCTGCTAATTGAGCTTGAGCTCGAGCTAATGCTGCTTCAGCGATTCGAAAATTGTTTCGTGCTTGGGCTTCGTCAGCTCGAGCTGCTGCTTCTTGAGTTTGACTCTTGCGCAATTCCTTTTCAACCCTACATACCTGTTTTGTGTGTTCTTTGATAGTTCGTTCGATGTCACGTTGCTTTTTTTCTTCTTGATGTAATTCTTGTTCCAATTGTTGTTTTGTATGTTTTTCTTGATCTAATTTCGATATACATTGATCGCGTTCAGTAATCAACCGATTTAGATGATCATCGATCTGTTTCAATTCATCTTCAAGCATAGCAATACGTTTCACGAGTATTTCACGATGCTATGCAGCCTGTTCCAATTCCATACGGTTACGTTCGAGTTTTTGTTGAACATTTTGTCTTGTTCGATCTAATTGTACTCGTTCCTGATCTTTGACTCGCATTTTGGTCCTAAATAATAGATCAATTTGTTCTGTGATTACAATGCATAGACAAAACGAATCAAGTATGAAAACTTTGGATCAAACTATCTCTCATTCTCGAATTTTATCACCAGTTCACTTACATAAGTTGTTGTTTTTCTTCAAGTAATTGCTCTACTATTCGTTCTCCTTCGGCAATTGCTTGTTTCAAGGTATTTACTTCCATTTGAACTCGATTGGCCTTTTCTTCACATATCTTCATTTTCTCCTCAGCATGATTGATGTCCTGTGTGACTTGAAAAATTTGTTGTTCAGTTTGCGTAAGATCATTCTGCACTTTTTCTTTGTATTGATTTAATTCTCCTTGTCGATTTCGCTTCATATCGATCATGTTTTCGATTCGTCGAATAATACTTTCGATTTTATTTAATTCAGCTTGAACACGATCAGAAGTCGATTGATTCTCGTGTATACGATGGTCTAATTCGGCACGCTTTTGTTCGACTGTGACCAGTTTTTCTTCAAGCTTGTGTATATGATCTTGAAACTTTTCAATATCATATTTAATTTGTAGGACCTCGTTGTTTAATTGGTCTAAACGTATGTGAAGTTTGTTTGATTGTTGTTCGAGTTGTTGAATTTGCCGATCGATCTGCTCTTTTCTCTGCTTAATCTCTTGGTGTTGTTGTTCCCAATCTTCACGTTGATTATTCAACCGAGATTTTTTCTCTTGAAGTTCGTCTAATTGTTCATTGAGTCGTTCCAGTTCTTCTTCTTGTCGGTAGAATCTTTTTTTCAGATCATGACGTTCTTGTTCTTGTTGTCGACAATGATTTTTGAGATAACTTTTCTCATCGTTTAATATATCGAGTTCTTGTTCGATTGTTTGGATTTGATGGTTGAGTTCCTCGAGTTCATTGTCGAGTCGATGCAATTCCGTTTTGTGTTTCTCAGCAGAATCTCTGTATTCTTTTATTTGAGCTTTGATCACTTCTTCTTCATGCTTCGCTTCACTTAACTGACTTTCAACATACCGTTTTTCATCGTCGTGTTGTTCAGTTTCGCTTTTCAGTTCTTGACCAAGTATTGCATCATGCATTTTGTTCCTTGACTGAGTCATTATTCCGTCAAGCAAAATCTCTATGAAAATGAATAGTTCGCGTCGTTTTTATATGCAAAGAGATATTAATGACGAGAATACTCTAATCGGATTTGTTGATTAATGGGTCTTACCTTCGATAGTACTATGTTGTCACATGATACAGATGACAAACAAAACGGGCGCTCGGCACAGCTTGGAAAGAAAAAAAACCAAGAGATGATTTATGTTATTTCACAACTGGGTTTTTTTGACGGGATATTTCTCTGCATTTTCATTGCTTTATTAGTCAATAAGTAATTAAAATCAGAAGGATTATATATAAGTGGTTGACAGAATGGCAAAATTCACTCATTGACGATGAAGAATTCACGACAGATTTCAGTCGTCGAATATTTGCAATCCAATTCGACTTTTCATGAAGCTAATTTCACAACAATTCGTAATCTCTATCAACAACTCATTGATGCATCAGATTCAGACGATGTAAATGAATCAACCATTATCGAAGTAGCACATCGACTGAATTTAAATATCGATACTGAACAAAGTCGTGCTTATTTGCACGATTGTGTTCGATATTCAAATGCGAATGATTCCAGATTATTGGTATCGGCAAGATTGTATGGCGAAGTGCAACCAACAAATAATCTCGCTCTTAATGGATCCAACATTTCTCCTCCTGCTATCAGCACAATCACCACTAGAACGAATGGTATGATTAGGATAATAATTTGAGGGTGATAAGAAGTCTTCTCTTCAGCTGCAGGATAATCTGCATTTCCTGCTTTGGATTCGATGTTTCTCTATGCATTCTGATTTAATTTCTAGTTACATCAGGATTGGATAGTACAAATAATGTCACAGTTCTTACAAACATCGTTTGCTTACTAAACATCAAACTGCTTCATCCTGATGTTATCACATTCATTCATTCATTTTTGCTACAACCAATCAATATGTTACATCAATCACCTATAAAGTAAGAAATTTTGGATTTGATTTGAAATGAGATTCTTCTTGATTTATAGTACAACAGAATCAATGTCCATATCGATGCATGATAATGCACAGTTTGTTCTTCCTGTTAACTGTCCACTTCATCTATTTATTCGACAACAAATGCACGATTGTGGCATAATCACATCGACTGCTCACCGGAATTCGACTCGTTTGCGTCTTATTGAGCCTGTCAGCTTGATTGACGATTTTAGTACATGGCAATATGATCATTGGCATGGCCTATTCGATTTGACATTAGAACCGTATGAAAGAGATCACAATATTCATTTTCCTGCTCGATGGCATCTGGCTGATAATGTTCAAATTTACTGTCGTATCAAAAACGATGACTCATCCCAGCCAACATCATCGTCGCCTACCGACAGCCCTCGTACGGCATCACTTGACGTATTCATTCACGATATATGTGATCGGGAAAATAATGGCCGAGCTAACAAATGGTTACGTGCACTTGACGAAGAAGACATCTTTACATTTGAACATTTGACAAATTTACGTCAATCCGAATGGGATAATATTCATTCATTGCCATTGAATGCAAAGAAAATATTGAAAGAAGCCGTTGATCGAGAACGAGAACATGCTGCTGGCGAAAGACGTCAACGGATAATCAATGATCCGAAAGATGAGAACAACGAACAGACAGAATCCACAAAACCTTCAGGTTCGTTAAGATTAAACACAAATAAAAGAAAAACCGTTTTATTAGATGAGAATGATGTTAATCATGATTGAGAAGTTTGTTTCTTGTAGACGATTTTCCTTATTCGTGCTCGGAGATTATTGCCAATCTACATTTGATCAAACTCTTAATTTGGCATACATTACGCGATGACAAAATCGTTCGAGATCATGGTGCTTTATCTCGAATTGATGCTAAATGTCTGGATATCGCATTTGAAGAGATGCGCACAGAAGGCTTTGCCGATGATGGTCTCTTTCCAAAAATGAAAGAATTCTTTCTTCCACTCACCATTTCCGAGCATGAATTTCATTTGAAACGTCAATCAAGCGTCGATGAACATCTTGCTCACTTGAAAAGACGTGACCAGTTATGTGCTGACATGCAACAACGTATGATCAAGCGTGATGAAATAATAGAAAGGTATCAGAAATTAGACGATGAAATTCTTAGGCTAACACAACGTCTCAAAGATGCAGAGAACGTTTATATGCAGTCACGAACAAAATTGGCTTCGAGTAATGACTATGAACAACAAACTAAAGCAGAAGCACTTCGTCTATACCATGCAAGATGGGAGAGAGATCAACTCCACCTCTATGAACAATTAAATGATGTTAGAAAAAGAAAAGATGACTTGGAAAAGGAAGAAAAGAATTTGCAAAAAGAAATTGAAGAAGATAATGCACGTTTAAAAATGATGGAATTCGAATTGGATGCACCACATGAACATCTCGGTAAACAACTTATCAAACCTCCTCGTGGTCTTATCATGTATGGGCCACCTGGTAAGTTCAAGATGTTTATGATTGTGGTAGTTGGTAATACGATTCACCAAGTAAACTGCATAGATTCGACTATCGAGAAAGTCTCGATATAGATTTTGAGAAAAAATGAAATTCGTTCAAAAGCAACTCAGTAGTCTTTGATCGCAAATAGCTTTAGAGCAGGGAAGAGCACGATTGTTTTGCTTTTCATCCCGATCATTATCCATCTTCAATAAATTTACGGGAAAATCCAAGTATTCACATCTATATAAATAACAAATGAAATCCACCCTGATACTAAATGGCACTTTTTCTTTGCCTAATCCTTGCTAAAAGAAGAGAGTTAGATTTTTCTGATAGTAAAATCAATTGTTATCATTTGATGAAGTCAGTTAAACCCTGAAAACGACCAGACAAGTTTATCTGACATTTCCACGTTTCGATCTATACTGAGGAAAATCATTTATTCGCTAGTGAACAATCTTGCATCAGATTGATTCAATAGTAAATTGGTAATTGATAATTAAGATATGATGTGAACGGTTCTATTTTATTCAATAGGTACTGGCAAATCAGACATAATGAGTAAACTAGCTAAAAAATTAGGCATCTTAACTGTGGGACCACCGTTGGCAGCTGGCGAACTGAATCGTCCACTTGTTGGTGAAAGTGAACGCATATTAATAGCGTTATGTACACGTTGTTATCGAGTTCCTTATGCAATGTGTTGTATTTCAATTGATGAAATTGATTCATTAGCACCGAAACGAGATGAAGATTCAAGTGAAAGTAAAGTCGATAAGATCTCTGTACTTCTATCACTTATCGAAGGCATCAAAGACGTACCTAATCTGATGATTTTATGTGCTACAAATCGTTTACATATAATGGATGAAGCATTTTTGCGTCGAATGTCGGGCAAATTTTTCATGGGCCGTCCGTCATCCGATGCACGCATTACCATACTTAAAAGAATACCTAATTGGGCTCTCGAATACGGACTAATTGATCGGCTCTCGATTGCTACGACCAATTTTAGTGGAGCTGCGGTCAAGTACGTATATTTTACGTCTATCGAAAGAAAACACATACGGTTCTTGTTGAATTTATAGGGCCTTGGTGCATGCGATTACTGTCACATGCATGGCAGCCCAACGTACTGAACCGAACTACCGCCTTGACGAGATTGAAGCACTTCAACTTGCCGATCGTACTGCTCAACAATATCAAATTTTCATCGGTAGTGAAACCTTGCCTCGCTTACTTTTGCGAAATAAACTCGACAGTGCGCGATCTCGCACTTATCAATTATCGACAAATTGCAAATATACAGGACGAATTGTAGTCGATTTATGTCATCATCGTATACGTATCGAAATCTATGGGCAAGGTTCAAATGCCTGCAATGATAAACTATCGATTGTTGAATACGAATTGGATGAAAATGAAACAAATGTTCAAACATTGCTTGAACGCTTGACCGCTTATGGAAAGAATCGAAACGTTCAACTTCTTCAATTAATCGATCTAAATTTACTTGCATCCCAAAGTGCCTATGATGAGAAGAAAGTCTATGAAACATTGAAAGATCGCTATGATGAATATGCAGCTTATGCACGTTCAATGATTGTCTATGATCTTGATGCACTGGTCGGTGTTAACAAATCAGAAGCCGATTCGAATATGGGTCGATCAATTTCATCATCGGTTCATAATCAAAGTATTTATACGTATGTATTGGCACGATTTCGTGATCGTGCTATGGAAGAAGGTCAACATAAAGACAGGGATAATATGGAACGATGGTCTGTAGCAGTGATTCGTGAATCATTTCTTTTACGTCAATTTTGTAAAGATGTTCAATTTACACTTACACGTCAAGAAGAAGAAGAATTAGAATTAGAACGACATAAAGCGGAAGATCTTCTCAAATGTGTCAAATGTAAAGATTTCTATATTGAAAATGAAAATAGAATGGGTATGTTGAGTGATAAAATAATCTTCAATACTATTTTGTCATATTATTCTAGGAAGTTGTCTTCATCATGATGGTTTTCTCTATGATATAACAGCAGCGAATCTGAAAATTTATACGCCAAGTGAAGCATTGAAGTTATTAAGTAAAATCGAAAGTAATGCTATCAAATATCCTGATCAACGTGATAAATTCGAAGTTCAAAAACAAAAATTCAAATGGATATGTTGTGATGTAATATTCACTAGTGGATGTGTTGGTGGTTGTAAGAAAGGCAAGCATGGTTTCGTTGTCGATCTCTCACAACAATTCCTTAGACAATTATCCCATGATAACACCAATGTATTAAATCAAACAGTCATTCAACAGTGGGACGAGTTTTGTCGAATCAATGTAGAGTACAATAATAAGTGGTTATCTTTATTCAATGAAAGTTAATCAAATTTGTTATTCTTGTCATGAAATAGATAAAGGACAGACTTGATTGATTTTATATTGCTCTATCCAAGTTCTTGTTTTTTTCTCGATAAATACCATAAATACTAAATGATTCTTCGTTTAGGTACAAATAATAAACAGTATACGTCATCTAGTCAGGAAATTTCATTAAAGATAAAGCTCAATGAAATCTAATTATGAAATCGAATATGAATTTCAACTAACAGTAAATTTATATTTATCAAATTGAGCATTTCGAAAAAAGAATAAATATGGAAACCTCGGATTTAAATCCGAGAGTTATGTGTACTTCAAAAAGTGAATTAGACAGATGAGTCATCCTAGAATGAGTGGACATCAAAATTATCCTCGCAAACCTTTTCTATAAACACATGAATTCTATTGGCTACTGCTTAACCAATAGGATTTAGAGCCGAATACAGCTCAGATTTGAACTTTTCGCATTGAATTACCCTAAGAAAGTCTTTTTTCCTATAACTTGATTTATATTGGTCCCTGCTCAACCAATGGTATTTTGAGGCAAGTGGAGTACGGATTCGAGTTCTCCGCCCCAGAAAACCTCGAAGTACTATCTCTGTGATCGAAAGATAGAGCTCTAATATGGGTCAATCAGAGCGTGGACAAAAACAGAACCGAATTCTGTTTAATTATTTTTGCAATAGGTGAGTTAGCTTTCTTGCTTCCTTATGTTTCATATACTATTTTGTAGCTCTTGAAATTCTCTATCGAATAGTATATCATAGTTGGGGTTTTAATTGACTATGATAGGAAAAGTCTTTTACAAAAGTGGAGATGGGTCGATCTTTCCATAGGGAAGCTATAGGAAAAAATGGGTATTTTTGCAATAATTCAGGAACGGCTCGGCCGATCCTTCTCATCTTCGAACTCAACCGATATATTGTAAAGACTGAACTGTATAGAAAATTTCATCGTGACCCAGGTCAAATATGCTCAGCCGTAAACGGTCGTTCACTAACCAAATACGGCGAAAAACGGCAACCGTTTACGTTAGCTATTTACGGCGGTAGTAAACGATGCTTTACAGCGTATTACGGCAATCGTACACAGTGCCCGTAAAAGTCCATCGTAAACTACTACCGTAACAATCTGATGACTGTATACTGTGGTCATAAAATAACGTAAAGTATCGTATACGTCAGCCGTTTCTGGTGGCCGTTTACAACAGTCGTATATGATGTTTTACGGCATACTACGGCGACCATAAACATGGACCGTAAAATATCATCTGAAACGGCTAGCGTGGGAATACGGCGACTGTATACGCTGATACTACGAAACGTTGTAAGACACCGTATGCGTTAGCAGTATACGGTAATCGTTTACGGCGTTCGTAAACAAGGTTTTACGGCATACTACGATGATTGTAAACATTGACCGTAAAATATCATCGGAAACGATTAATGTGGCAGCACGACGACTGTTTACGCTGATACTATGAAATGTTGTAAGACACCGTATGCGTCAGTAGTATACGGTAATCGTTTACGGCGCTCATAAACTATATTTTACGATGCTTTGCAGCCATTCTAAACAATTTCCATAAAACGCCACCGTGTACAACTTCAGTAAAAATATGTTTACTCCATATGTTCATCCCATAATATAGCAACGTAATGTCTGCGTCTACCATAACTAGTCCGATGTGGAATCGCCGTTTGCTATCGTATTTCATCGAACATAATCAGTAATGTCGGCAAGTTTCTATTATTGAAAATCAATAATATACTCTTACGATTATGAATACTAGTCGACAGGTGACAAAATTTGCGTTTCCCCAAAGTCGAGAAAGAATCTCAGGTTTTGCTTTTTGATATGAGCTATACTTTTATAAAATGCAAGGTGTTTCAAACGGCCTTATCATTGTCAATTTAGTGTAAACCCTATTGGGTTTCGATAAGATGTATGAACGCCAGAAACAATGTCACAACAAAACAACAATCAATCTATATACTCCCATAGTTTATCCATGCAAAAACAACACTAAAAATTAGACTGAAAATGCCTACTTTTGGATTAAAAATCGATTAAATACTGCCATTTTAATCTGACTTTAATAAGATCTTTCATTCTTAATGATGGAGTTCAGCTGATTTACATCTTTTTAATCGATTATTTAGTTTAAATTAGTTTTAGTTGATTATTGGAAATCGATCGTACTTTCTTCTTTAACCGATTTTGTGCGCTCAAAAGAAGTGAGTACATTGCAGAATCAGTCAGCGTGTCCGGCCATTGTCAGATAGTTTACACAATAAATTTGTGAACGGAGAGTTCAATCAGGGAGAGGTTTCAGTTTATTCTACTTCTTCGACTACGCAGACATCCTTACGCACACCGATCCTCATGAACTCAGGATGCAACTTTGACTGTAGTACAGAAATTATTAGCCATATCGATCTTCTCACTAGAAAACTAAAAAGAAACAAGAAACCAAGTGCTCCGTTCTTAGTCATCACTATGAAGACTCATTCAACTTTCTTGTATAAGTGATCGATAAAATATTAGTATAATCATGAATAAAACCTGCCACTAATAGTAGCAATATTCAGGAGCTTTAAAATGTAAAGAAAAACAGAAAAAGCACCGTTCATTGAGATTTACAGATGTCACAAGCTTTCTTTAAACCAGTAAACCATTCAATGCACACTATTCGTCTTGTGCGATTAACAAGGGAATACTTCTATTAGTCCTACACTACCAATACACCTCTAAGCATATCACAAATTATTTTTCCTCCTTATTGATGGGACTTGCTGCACAGCCTTTCAGTTACATAATTTATTCATGATAATACTATATTTAACACGCGCGCTTCCTCGATGACAAGAAAAAAAACTAAAGCCAACATACAAACAAACTCTCCTCTTTACGACACCATTGCAAAGCATATAAAGGAAAAACAGCGATCTACTTCCTGGATTCCTACCCGAAGCGAAATACAATTAGTGCAACAGATGAAGTAGAATCCAGCCACTAACCAATCTATCACCCGAACCACTGTGTCTAAGTCCGTAAAATCATCCAGAATCACAGATAAAGCAATATATACACAGGTAGTGAACAATATTCATTAGAAACGGCAATATGCTTACGGACCGAAGAAAATCTTCCATTCACTACATACAGTATACTTGTTCTACGTCAAACGAAACGAAGTTCAGAGAATAAAAAGATTATTTGCAGCGAAACAATTTGGTCTCGTAATCTGACACATTCCTTCGTGAATATAAGCATGACTATACACCCACAAAGCTTGCCATAATTAATCAAATAAGTAAGAGCATCATTCGCATAAAAAAAAAGTCTAATTCAGTTTTTCCAGTGCCAACCCTACCATAAGAGCTGTCAAGCGTGCTAAGAGTTATTTCAAGTCAAATACAACTAGGAGTAAGTAGTATGAAGAAAAGATTTTTTCGGTATTTTTTTTTCTTAAAGAGTCTTTTTTGGTCTTTTTGAGTCTCACTCCCTACTATATATAGAGCTGCACCGCGTGCTTAGGGTCATTTCAAGTCAAATACAACTAGGAGTAAGTAGTATGAAGAAAAGATTTTTTCGGTATTTTTTTTTCCTAAAGAGTCTTTTTTGGTCTTTTTGAGTCTCACTCCCTACTATATATAGAGCAGCACCGCGTGCTTAGGGTCATTTCAAGTCAAATACAACTAGGAGTAAGTAGTATGAAGAAAAGATTTTTTCGGTACTTTTTTTCCCAAAAACTCTTTTTCATTCTTTCGAAGTCTCTCCTGCTAGTCAATAAAAGAGTACACGGCGTCCTTAGGGTCGTTTAAATTCTGACACAGGTAGGATTAGTAAGTGTGGGGAAAAAATTTTTCGGTTCAGTATTGTTTGTCCTAGTATGTAAGGGATCGCAACTTTTGCTGATGATGTTTTACATGAGGTCCTTGGAAGAGTAGCTTGTCGGAACAATGGATTTGTGAAAAGTACTTTTGCATGAAAGTTCTGTAGTTTAGTGTTTTTGTTTTCCAGTCGTCCGTATATATATGGAGATTGCGATGAGGCATACGTTATTGGAGTATCCAATGACCTATGAGCAAGAAGGAAGATCACCCAATCCATGTTATTGAAGTGTAGGGCAGAAACAGCGATTCTTGATCACGTCCGTATTTGCTGTCCTGTGAAAGATTCTATGCAACTTTCTTGTATGTAGGAAATATTTCCAGAATGGTACCGAGGGCAAAAGAAAATGTAATGCCGGAACCTTCGTTTTCAAAGGAACAGGTTTCGTCAAAGAGCACATAGGGGATATTAGTGTTGTTTGCCTGGGATGGTCCTATTGAATAAAAGGGTAATTTATTCTCTTTTCACATGTTGTTAGCAAGTGTCAACGCTGCCAGAAAGAGGTGTGAAAATAGCCGGAACAAACCTGAAGACGACATCATTTCAGGTTTTCTTTCATCAAAGAGATAACCAGATAAAAGTGATAGCAAGTTTCAAATAAAATATTCGCTTGCTATTCGCGATCTTCAGGTAGCTTGTAAAGAACTGTCGATAACACTCAGCATCGTTCGGGTTAAGATTTTTCTATATTCCCTACACTACGTCAGTGTGCTACGATGGAAACACAGTCGAAAACAACTAAGTTCCCTGTGTGTCCTCACTTTCTCAGGCGTTTCGGGGAGTTCCATGAGAAATTCAGTAAAAGCGGAAAATATGTGAAATACTCCTTGGAAACTGCTTCTCTCCGACCAAAAAATATGTCGGCTAACTATTAGAAGCAGCTTCTTAGCATTTTATCCATCCTGATGAAAAGTATTTCTAAGATTTTCATGCCACGTATTTCTCATTCAGAGAAGGCTTTGCAAAACTCCGAAAGCTCTGCAAACGACCCCTTTGAGCATTGCGGCATCTAGGATCAACCGGCTCCGAAAATTTCTTTCATCATACAAAAAAAAACATCAATAAACTCTCAATCAAATCTGCTTGACACCCTTTGAGCCGTCTCAATAGGTCTCAAAAAGTCTCAATAAGTCTCAATAGGTCTCAATAAGTCTCAATAAGTCTTTTCCCATGCATTAAAAAAAGAGTCTCAATAAGTCTCAGAAAGTCTCAGTAAGTCTTTTCCTAAGCATTAAAAAAAGGTCTCAATAAGTCT
>CAJNOP010002698.1:0-16218 GCA_905250075.1 Rotaria sp. Silwood1
TCGTGAATATTACGAACGAACATTTGTCATGAGAAAGGAATATTATTCTTCTACCCAGGTTGATAGGTCCAATCTACCGAAACGTCCATGCAGCAACGTACTGGGACGTATTTGCTTGTCTTTTCGGTCGATTTTGTTGAATTCATGCGGATTATTCCAACCATGTTCTAGACCACTTGGCACTGGAAAATTCCGAAAAGCTTCTCGCTGGTTTTGTTCGAAAAATACGACAAGCAGAATGAATTCTGTTGGCGATCAGTCAAGCAAAACTCAGTTACAAGAAATGTGTCGAAACTTACAGAAAACCGGTTGGTTACAATTGAACGAGACTCACCTTAATGGTTATGTACATATTGCGACAAGTCTCCGCAGCTTTGGAAAAATCCTCTTTCGACAAGCCAAGTATGATGAAGCACTTATTTTTCATCAGCAAGCACTGGCAATGTTCGAAAAATATTATCAATCACCTCATATCAATATAGCTGTTAGTCTTGACTGCATTGCTTATGTTCTTACAGCTAATAACGACTACAATAAAGCCCTCGATTTCTGTCAACGAGCGATGTCAATCTATACGAGATATTATCCGAATGACCATGTTTACATCGCCTTCACCCTCAACTACATCGGTTACATTCTTTGTTGCCAAGGCAAATATGCTGAAGCTCTGAAGATCCATGAAAATGCATTAACAATACAACAAAAGCATTATCCATCTGGTCATGTCGATATAGCTTATAGTCTTTGTGGTATAGGAATAGCTCAGCTTCAACAAGGAAAACATGGTGAAGCTCTGACATTCCACGAACAAAGCCTGGAAATTCTACAGAAATACTGTTTTTCTGGTAACGATGACATTATTCGTATTTTAAACAACATTGGCTATATACAAAGGAAACAAGGAAAGTATGATGTAGCTCTTGATTATCATCGACGAGCACTAGCACTTCAAGAGAGATATTATCCATCTTATCATGCTAACATCGCTATCACTCTGAATTACATCTCTGATGTATTATTTTGTCAATCAAAATATGATGAAGCTCTATGCTGTTGTCAACAAGCATTAATAATTCAAGAGAACTATTATCCTTCAGGTAATGCCTCAATGATCTGTAGCCTCAACAACATTGGCAACATCTTTTATAAGCAAGGAAAATACAATGAAGCTCTAATTATTTATCGACGAGCACTAGCAACTGTCGAAAAACAAAGTTCATCCGATCACTTTTCCATTTCCTGCTATATGAACAACATTGGGAATATATTATGCAAGCAACAAAAATATGATGAAGCTCTTGATTACCATTGGCGAGCACTCGAAATCCAAGACAAATATTGTTCATCTCGTCAAGATGAGATAGCTAATACTCTCAATTTCATCGGTAATATCCTCATTGGACAGAAAAAATACGATGAAACCTTGAAATTTTATGAACGTGCACTCGAAATGCAAGAGAAATATTATCCAGATGGTCATGTGAACATAGCGATAACTCTCATTAATATTGGCACAGTATTTCGTCAACAACAAAAGTTTAATAAAGCAATTGAATATCATCAAAAAGCACTAGAGATTCAAGAGAAATATTATTCATCAGGAAGTGTCATCATAGCTGATACCATCAATCGTATCGGTCATGTTCTGTACCATGAAGAAAAGTATGATGCAGCAATTGACTATTATCAACAAACACTTTCAACACAAGAGAGCTTCTATCCTGATGGTCATATCGAAACTTCTCGTACTTTCAACTTCATTGGTAACACTCTATATAAACAAAATAAGTACGATGAAGCACTTCAGTTTCATCAAAAAGCCTTGTCTATTCAAGAAAAACATCATGAATTTGCTCATGTTGATATTGCGAACAGTCTGAACTCTATTGGTAATGTGTTATATAGCCAAAAGAAATATGATGAAGCGATTGACTTCTATCAACGAGCACTAAGAGTTCGAGAGAAATTTGATGCAACTAATCATGTTGGTATTGTTAATAGCCTGATAAACATCGCCAATGTCTTAAGAGATAAAGGAAAATACAATGAAGCTATCGAGTTTCAAAAACGAGCATTGATAATACGAGAACACCATTATACTTCTGATCACGTAAAAATTGCTTATAGTTTTGGCAACATCGCTAATATTCTTATTTTACAAAGAAAATATGATGAAGCTCTCAACTTTCAACAACAAGCATTAACACTTCTCCAAAATAACGCGCCTAGTGATCAATTTAGAATTGCTAGAAGTCTCAAGAACATCGGTTATACTCTATTTGAGCAAACAAAATATGATGAATCTCTCGAATTTTATCAACAAGCATTAATTATATTCGAAGAATATTATCCCAATGACCATATTGAAATTGCTGATTGTCTATTCTGTATTGGTGTTAACTTCAATAGAAACTTCCAGTTTGATCTCGCTGTTGAATATTTAGAAAGAGGTCTATTAATTAAAGAAGCTAGTGTATCTCCAAAAGACCTCTTCATTGCTAGTGCACTTGATTGCTTGTCACAAGAATATACAAGAAGAGGCGAATATGAAGTCTCTCTTATATATGAACAGAAATGTTTTTTAATGCGTCTCAAAGTTCTACCGTCAGATCATAAAGACATTGGCTATAGTTTATCAAACATAGGCAAAATTTATGAAAATCTTCATAAACCTATATTGGCACTTGATTACTATCAACAAGCATTAGCTATCTATAGAAAATGTCTACCTCCCGATCATGATGATCTGTGGGAGATGGAATCAAATATTGAACGTCTTTCGGAAGGACTTGGAATAGAACTCGATTCATCAGATTGACTTTTCAACTGTACTTCTTTTCAATTAACAATCATTATTATCAGATTAATGTGTTAAACAAGAATATGTGAGACTGCTGCATGTATATATTTTCCAATGAAAAATAAAATCAAGAGTATTTTTAGTTGAATCGAAAGCAATTGCTTCAGAGGAAGGTGTGGGTGTTCAATGGAAGACTAGCCCACTCACACCCACATCCATTCCAACTAGTTAGAAAAGTGTATGATAACATTACCTAAACAAAACATAATCGACAATACTATTGTGTTTTTTATCAATGCAAACAGTGAGTGTTTCTTTGTTTGAAAAACATTGAAGCAAAGGAAAAGACAAATTCAGTAGAAACAGCGTTTTTTCCTTTGTACATGTCTGTCATCAATCATTTTATGATGAGATTTAGAACATGATTTTCTTCAAAAAATTGGTAGATGAAAGAAAAAAAAATCATGCGACTAAATGCGTATCAGAATTGTATGTAACTAAAATATTGTTTTCCTCATTGAAATCTTGTCAAATTCATGCAATCGAAATGATTAGTCGCAAAAATGAATTTTTTCTTATATGTTTCTAATGATAACACAAAGACGATGAAATTTAACATCGCTAGAGAAGTTGAAATAAAAATAAGCAATAAGATAGAACCAAGAATCCAAAGCGAATATAATACATACAGACAAAAGTTGAAATAGTCAAATGTGGAAGGATCTATAGGATGAGAATCAACCGAGAAACATCAGTAGGTGTTTATGATAGCCATATTGTTCACATAGGTGCTAGTGAATAAAAAAAACCACACACACACCTATCAGCTTGCTTCCGCCTCAAAAACTAGACAAATCAATTACTTTCTATGAATCGATGAAAGAGTGACCCTCAAATCATATTATATGATAATTATCAATGGGTGTGGGTGCGAATATTTCAGAAAAGCTCAAACTCACACTCTCCAGTCTGAATGAAGAGAAAAGAATCAAATTGAAACTCTGCATAAGTACCAAATTATTGTATACAACAATAGCATAAAATATAACATCAACTTATATATTCTGATAGTAGTTATCTTTTCTTTCAGAAAAAAAAAGATGTCTGAGTATACCTTTTTTCTATATTTTGGTTTGTGTCATACATCATCAACGTTTCAGGCAAGGTCTGAAAACTCTAAAAGAGAACTGCTAGTTGGAAAAACAATAAATTCAAAAGTAACATATAATACTTTTTCAAGTTAGACAAACATCTAGCATTGAATTTACGGCTATGCTACATTTCATTGGATCATGATTCAAAAAGAAAAAGAGGGTTGTTTGATAATAATTTTCATGTTAGGTGTAAAGTAATGATTCTATTTGACTTTTTGTATTCAGAATTTTCTTCTTTTCACAATGATGTATAATACTTGAGGATACAATAAATATATGAGAAAGAAAAACTATGACACATTCGTTATTACCAGAAAGTTTCATGACTAAAACTAGATATGAAGAATGGGTAGAATTTTTCTTTGATATAGATTATTGTATCCTTGATTTTTATACATCGTTTTTAAGAGGAGAAAATTAGAATTCGCTTTTTCATGTGAAATATGAAAACCATTATCGAACGATTTTTTTGTTTTTGGTTATGCGAGGCTTTAATGAACGTAGGAATAATTTCTTTCTTCTTATCTACAGTAAATAGTACAAAAACATTTTTTTGGTTTTTCAATTAAGTAATACTTATTCTTCATTAAGACGATCAGATAATCTAAATAAAAGAAAGAAGATTATTTATGTTCATATAATAATTAATACTAACTCTTAAAGTTTCTTTGGAAATCATCGATTAATTGGTAAATATTTTTTTGCTCAAATCACGATCGATCACATCAAATGACGCGATTTTGATGATATGGGGTAGACGTCTGGAAATTAATTCAATCAACGAATAATATCGGAAAATAAAATGATTTGTTTTTCAATTATTCTTAAATTAAAACTGAAAGACTTCATTTATTTGATACGTTGTTTTACAGAAACAGAACTCGAAATAAATGCTTTAGATTTTTTTAAGATCATTTTCAGCAGTCATCAGTCTCAGCTTGATTCAATTTCAAATTTTTGCACTCGATTATTGTTACGATCAGCAATATAGAGATTATTTTGCTGATCAAATGACAAACTAACAGGATAATCAAGTTGATTTGCTTGTTTACTTTTACCATTTTTACCAACAACAATACAGCCTTTTGTTGCTCCTTTCACCCAACGCATAATTCGATGATTATTCCAATCTGACACATAAACAGTACTGAACCGATCGACGATCACTCCTTGAGGTTGTGACAATTGTGTTAAACTATCTCCTTGATTTTGACCACCAGCAACAACAATGCCTTCTTTGGCGTCTTTTATCCACTTCATCACACGATGATTACCACTATCTGACACGTATACAGAATGATCATGATCTACGAAGACTCTGGTAGGAACATTGAGTTGATCGAGACGATAACCTTGTCCATTGCCACCTGCTACCACTGTTCCATGTGTGTCTCCCAATCGCCATCGTCTTACTTCATGCTTCTCGTAATCAGAGACGTAAAGATACTCATTATTATCCATGGCTAGTCCTGAGCAACGAATGCCTGCGATGATAATCTCTCCGATTGTACCATTTCGACGAGGCCATCGCACTATACGTCTGTTACCAGAATCACATATAAGAAGACAATCACTCTTTTTATCAATGATCAAATCTGTTGGTCCATTCAATTGATCATTTCGATTCCCGACTCCATTTCCACCGGCAACAATTTGACCACTTATCGCACCATATTTCCATTCCATAATACGATGATGCTCATAATCAGAGGCATAAATAGTTTGATCATCATCAACATATAAACCTACTGGAGAAGTAAGTTGATTTAAGCCATTACCTCTTCCATTACCCCCAGCTACTGTAATACCATTTTGGATCCATCGTGCATCAATAGCAATGTTATTAGAATGTAACGAGACTGTAATAGAAAACATATTTACAGTGATATTGAAGAAACTGTGTTATAGAAACATTTCCTTTTAATTAATTTTAAGCTAATTAAAAAAAAAAATAATAGAAAGCTATAGATTCATTCAGATCTTGTTTACATTTACCTGCGAGTCTCAATCGAGTGAATTCAAAGTCATTCTATAATATTCTCTTTTTTTCGTTTTTCAATTCCCCAATAAAACAAACGTCATTTCAAATGCATACACAATGAAATTAAAAAAGTCTAAGCAAAATAGCATTAAAATTCCTTTTTTCTTTTTTGCATAACATAAGTTTCTTTTCAATTAAGAAAAAACTTTGAATTTGTTGGAGCGTGTTCATAATAAAAAAATAACTCTAGATTAACTTTCTTCTGAAATGTAACATATAAACTATTTTTCTTTGTTGATTCATTCATAAGATCTTGTAAAACAGTGATTAATTATTATTTTTTTTACAAAAATACTTCGAAATATACGACTTATGTGCGTTTATTATGCATTTTTAAACAGTTTTATGATATTCACCAGTATCTATCGACTAAAATGAGAACTAACAGTTGATTGTTAAAATTGAAATATTGAGGTAACTTAGAGTACCATAATTTTTATAGAATGATCAAGCTATGTTCAACAAGTTTCGTTCTTTCATGTTGCAAACACTTGATCAGTATAATATACATCCTTTTTTTCTCTTTGAGTACATGTCGTAAAAATAATAAGCATTGTTTTATAAGGTTTCTCTGATATATATCGATGAAAATCTAAAGAATTTTCGCGCCAATATTTCCTGTGTTGTTTTGATTATGAATGTGTGACGAGAAAAACTCTACACTATGCGAAAGAAGAGAACTAATTTTCTATCAAACTGTACAAACATTTTTTCTAGATGTATGTCAATGAAGAAATGTAAGAATCGATATTAAATGAGATGAAATTCGAAACATATTTTTATGTGTTGAACTGTATTCTAACAAGAACACTTATTAGAATAATGAACTCGATATTATTCATATTTGTCGATAATTATTTGAAAATAAAACTATAAATGATGTAAATGTTCTTTTAATGTAATATAATAATTAACTAAAATAAATACTCACAATGGAGGTGTGTGTATTGTTGAGCGAAAAAGTGGCACATGTTCGGGTCAAATGAAAACTCTCAACGCCAAACTAACAAGGTTAAAATATTAGCGGCCGTTGGCTTGCCTAGAGGGAGATATTTAACTTTTAAGTGTAGGTGTAAAAATGAATTAGGAAAGGTTTTCTCCACTATTATAAGGACAAAACATAGTGTTGTTCGGGGCGATTAGGGGGTTTGTAGGGACCCTCTTTCATATGGCCCGAACAACACTATGTTCTGTCCTTATAATAGCGGAGTGAATTTTTCCTGTATGTCATGGAAACGGCATTTTCTATCAATCACTAGAAAAATTCACTCCGCTACTATAACTACAAAACATAGTTGTTCGGGCCGATTATAGGGTTTGTAGGGTCCCTCTTTCATATGATCCGAACAACACTATGTTTTGTCCTTGTAATAGCGGAGTGAATTTTTCTAGTGATTGATAGAAAATGCCGTTTCCATGACCTACAGAAAAAATTCACTCTTCTATTATAAGAACAGAACATAGTGTTGTTCGGGTCATATGAAAGAGGGTCCTTACAAACCCCCTAATCGTCCCGAACAACACTATGTTTTGTCCTTATAATAGTGGAGAAAACCTTTCCTGATTCATTTTTACACCTACACTTAAAAGTTAAATATCTCCCTCTAGGCAAGCCAACGGCCGCTGATATTTTAACCTTGTTAGTTTGGCGTTGAGAGTTTTCATTTGACCCGAGCATGTGCCACTTTTTCGCTCAACAATACACATACCTCCATTGTCAGTAGAAATTTTTATTATTATGTACCTAATTTTTTTAATTTAAATATGACTAATATACTTACTAGATGGTATGTCGACATAGATATTAGATACAAGTGGTAAAGAAATTTGTTGAAATGTAATCTGCAGCGGATTATGAAGTTCTTTTGTTAGTCGTTCCAACTCTTCTTTCCATAGTTTGAGATCTGCTTCAAAAAAATCCTTTTCTTGACGACTTTCTCGTAGTTGATCTGTCATTTTGTTCAATTTCATTTCTATTTTATTAATATGTTTAGTTGTATGTTTGAATACTATTTGTCGTGCATTTTCTGCTGATTGTTGTACTTTTTTGATTGAATTACATTCCCATTCATTAATTTGTTGTATTAATATTTGGTTTTGTGATTTATCGTTTTTGTCCGTTAGTATCTGTCGAAATAGGTCACGAGTAACTTCAATTTCATCGAATTGCTTTCCCAATTCTTGACGATGATCTGTTAAATGATTGAAACAAAAATCTTGTGAACAACCTCCACATTTTGTTGTAGCTTTTTCTTTTCCACATGTAACACAACGTGCTTTTCCAGTTACCATTGCCATAAGTTTGTAAGAAAGGATAATGTGAAAGAAAGATAAAAAAAACGAAAACTGATGTGTTTCACCCTTTCGTGTCAATATGAGTCCAGGTAAACAATGAGTAAGTATTAAGAATATTGTAACGTAGTACTAAAGAACGAAAAAAGTTTGATAATTTAATAATGTGTGTTTGTGGGTGAGAATTTAGAAAAGAAATTCGTGTGCAGTTGCAGCGACATCCATACTTAACGTCATCGATTATACTTAGGTTTGATGACGAAGAAGAGTTTCTCTTATATATTGTCACTTATTCAACATACACCGGCAGTAACTGCAAATTAAATAACTTCACGAATAGTAAAGCTATTGACTTAAGCAACCGATTAATTATAGCACATGTTGATACGAAATCAAAATAGATAATTAGGGTTTTTGATGTTAGATGCATCTCGACAAAATAAAAATCAATCACAGGGATGTGCCCATGGGGAGGGTGAAGGAGGATCCAGACCGCTCCACTATTGCGACGCTAACCCTGCTCTTTCCCCCTCCCTTGGTCGTTACTTTCAACGAAAAAATCGAGAAATGTAAATAGTTGTTTCTTGTAAATAAAGACAACATTAAGTTTTATATACTAGGACCCCCACTTTTTTTCCTGTCGGTACATCTCTGATCAATCATCACATAGTTTTGTCCGGTGATAATGTTGATTTCTTAACAACCAAAGATAGAATGTCATTTTTTAAAATGGTTGCAATTAAATTTGAATGTTCTTTCTATTTTATAATCTAATTGCAGAATGAACAGTCAATCATGTAAAACAATCTTCACTTTCGTAACTAAAATGACACACAGTGAAAATATTCATATATATGTGCATAAAAAGAACTAAATATTTGTGATTTTTGAGTATTAATCATGCGTACCCATGCTGAACTTCGAGTATCGGAATACTGGAGCTGAGAACTCAAGTGATAATATTGAATAATTGAGTAGTACAAATGTATACGCCTATTTTCTCTGCAATATCACTGCCATTCAGCTACCTCGTAGTATGAGATATTGTCTAGCAATAGATTCAATAGCTAGATATTTTTCTTACAAGTATGACTAGCTGTAACTCTAGAAAGAAAGTCAGCCTATTTCAGAGTTCCTCCATTCAATGGCTTCAGCTTCGCAGACAAATAGACAACACCCTATCGGACAGCTGGCTGGAGACTGCGTATTGAATAAAGTTAGTACTCAACCATAGTTCCTATCATTAGCTGAATTATGGTACTAAAACAATTAAAAATTATGTTTAAAAACAAAAATAAATATAGACATATAGTTTACTGAATAGACAAGAATATTTATTAATAAATTTTATTATAGATAATTTATAAGTTACTCGAATTGTCAATAACAGCATTCATTACCAGGTCATCACTTTTTCGAGTTAATATAGGTATATTGACTAGTATTGCTGCACCAAATCGTGTAGTTCCGATTGATTGATCTAATACATCTCGAGTGATAAAATTTAATTGAAATTGTGTCGATGTATTAGCATAAATCATTGGAATCCATATAAGTGATGTTTTAGCAAAACATGCACAAATGAAAACTGTCATTGGTGGTATGGCATAATCTTTACCTCGAAATGCCGAAAGAAAAAATGCTACTGCATAAGGAGTCCATGTAAAAATAAAGCCAATAGTCGTAATTATAATCACTATGTCAAAAATTAAAATATTATGAAAATTTAGTTTAAAAGAAAATAATTATATATATATATATTTTTTTTTCGTGAAATAATTCAATTCAATTCAATAATAATAAATATTTACTTTTAAGAATTCGTCGTTCCATTTCAATTCGTCTTCGAGTAAATACTGTTTGAAAACCATTTATTATTTTTTTGTTCATTCGTTTAAGTCCAAACCAAGTTATTGTATTTGCAGTAAATAGAATTATAAGTGGAATACAATAGACAACAACGAAAAGAAAACCAATGAATGTAACATAAGAAGTACGTCGATCGTACCAATTTATACAACAAGACGTACGAGTTCCCTAATAAAACAAAAAATGAAGATAGTTATTGTATTTCACAATGAATATAATTTAAATTCACAATAACAAAAACAAACTAATCAGCAGTTACCTCCATTGTATATTCATTCCATCCAATTACTGGTAGAATAGTCCAAATAAAAGCAATAAGTACTAGAAGACTGGAAATAATGACACAATTTTTCACCTAGAGTTATATTAACATTATTTGTTTTTTCTTTTCAACAATTATTATTTACGTACAGTAACATTTTTAGCTTGAAATGGTCGAATAATAATATAAAGTCGACTAAGACTTGCTCCACAGAGTAAATAAGCACTTGAACATCCATAAAAATATGCAATAATAGCACTTAATTGACAACCTATACGTTGATATAACCATTGACAATAAATTGAAGATGTACCTGTCAATGGAAGAATTGTGCATGAAGCAAAAAGACCTATACCCGTAATAAACATCACGAATATATTTGGTGATGAACGAAGAGTTTTGTATCGTACAAAACTGTAAAATAGAGTTCCATTCAAAATAGTACCAATCACTGCAGCAATACATAAAAATATGCCAACAATACGAATTGGAGTACAATTAACTGGTGTTGGACGACTCCAAAATAAAGAATCATCACGAGAAAGATGTTCATCAATAATTGAAGAATAATTAAACGACATTGTTAATATTCTCTTTTGAATATATATGTAAATCTATTTTTCTTTTATATTCAAATAAATCGACAAAAAATAAAAAAGACGTATATATATATATTTTATGTTTTATATTTAGAAGTAGAAATATTTTTCTTCGATGCTTTTTTTTTTTCTCTCAAAAGTATAACTTAGCAAATGTGAATAAACATCAATCAGATAAATAATTGTACTCAATTGTTATGAAAATGAATTTCAATTGCTTTGATTTCTGAAATTATTCAAACATCAAAGAAATCTTTTTAAAGAAATAAAATATTGTCAAATAAAAATTTAAGCAATTGGAAAATAAGTGCTACGTAATATTATTATGAGATTAGAGAAAAGACTCAAGTCTTTTATCTCCATAAGAGATAATTATTTTTCAAGAACACTTTTATAATTTATTCTTAGACATAAAACTTTGATAGTGTCATATATTATACAAATAAAAAAAAAAAACTTTTCAATACAATCTTATGAAGGATCAAAGTTTGGTTGTGAAATTTTCATTCAATATATTTTCTTCGAAAAATCTACTCCGAAAAATGAGCTATGCAGCACTAAAATAATTTTACTTCATTCCTCTTTTAATCTGTATTCTATGTGTGTTTGGTTTCTAATGAATTTTCATTAAAAAATGTCTTTAGTACTTGATTTCAATATAATTAAGACTGATTAGAATTTACTTTAATGAAAAATGTACTTCGTTCAATACTAAAGTGAGTCTTTTGATAAATTTCTTGATGATTTGATAATATCTATTTTGAATCTATTAATCGTTTAACTTTTTTAAACTTATTTAGATCTCGATCGCCAACAGTACATTGTCGATTGATTATTAAGTCAGTAGTAATGAGTTCCTTATTTCTAATAATGATCAATAAAATTGGAAGACATACATTTTTCATTGAAAAAATTCTTAAGCAATCTTAACTATATTCAAATAAAGTATTTAAACTTTTCTTGTAAAAAATATTCAGCTAATATCAAAACGAATACTATATAAAAATAAAGTCTATGATCGTGATATATAAATCTACAAGACAAAAAATAATAGCATGATACTTTTTCATGTCATTTCTACTTAGAGAAATATTAAAATGAATAACTAACATTGTATGTAAAAATCTTAGTCGAAGTCAAAATTTGGTTTGCAGTTATTTTAAGTATTTAGTTGCCCGTTCGATATTGATGATTATCTAGCTTGAATTATTATACTTGTGCATACAATAGCTAAATGATACGCAAATATATATATATATAACTATGTTTGAATTTAGAAACTAATATCCATTAAAAATTGTGTAGAAGCACAGATTTTTAAGAGATTAACATTAACTTTCTTAATATGTCTATAATTATCGGATATTCAGCATTGAAACATTTAAAATTTTGAAAGACAAACTATGAAAAAAATGTTTAAAATAAAAATTTCATCAATAAACAATATTTTTAACGTAGTTTTAACCATTTATTATGTGTATGACAAGACAAGTTCGTTATTTTTTTCTTCTTACATCTAAATAAAAATAAATCTGATCTTTTACTTATTAAAAATAAGACGATTAAGAACTTTTCTTGTGCATTAAGTTTACAGTCAATCAAGAAAAAAAATTCTATAATTTAAGAAAATTAAATCGCTTATATTTGTATATTCACCTTTGAATATATGACAAAATCTATACATTTTTTATCCAGAAAGCTTTTAAAAAGAAGATAAAATGAAACGTCATTTGTTGATGCCAAAAAGATACTTCTGCTAATTTCTTTTAGAATAATGTAGAAAATTGCACATAAAACAATGACGTACATCTGCTGACTTTTTTTTGTTTTTATTGAATGACGTATGATACTATTATGTTTCATAGAATTGAAGCTTTTTACAATAAATATTCTTGTCTTAATCAGCACACATTTTTTTTTCTTTTTAAAATATTAATACATAATGTCTAAATGTTAAGTTTGTATTAGTAGAAAAGTTTATAAAAATAGTTTTCTTTTGATAAATGAAAGAAAAACGATTCATTTTTATTCTAATATTAAATAGAAGTTCAAAAACAAAAAAAAAGTACTCAACTTTTAAATAAAAAAAAAAATCCAATACATTTGAAAAGATTATAAAAGATAATTTCAGAAAAAACAAATTTACTAGTGGAAAGTTTTTTTTTTTTAAGATGAGTTTTAATAAATTGATTGTAAGTGTATCATAAAATAGAGAGATCAATTGAACTATAGATCTTTCGTTTGGATCGTACTAAAAAAAAACAAATAGATTATCTGTAAATAAAAAATGTCTCATTTAAATACACATAAAAGTTTATTGCTTAATTAAATTACTAATTTTCTTTGTATGATATCATTCAAATTTATTACTGATTTTATATTTTTCTTCTTTTCAGTATAAATTATGAATAGCTTATTTTTAGACAACATGTTGTAATATAAAGATGATATCATTCTTATTAGTTTTTCTATCTCAACAAATAAAGAAAAACAAAATAATATATAAAAAAATTTTCATCAATAAACACAGCTAATGATAAGGAGAAATTTACTAACATCATTTTTAATTTTTTAGATAAAGATTTTTCAAACGTAAAACTAAGCATCTATCAAGAATAAATTTTTCCAAATTCTAGTTTCCTTATACATATATATATGTGTGTGTGATCAAACATATACGTCCAACTGAACTCAACTATTCAAACAATTGAATAATATTCAAGTATTTAATAATTGACGTAAAGGTATTCAGTGATTCAATTGTTAAATAATTGAGTATCTGAAAGTATTTTCAATAATTGAATTCATTTTTCAACATTGACATTCATAAGAATAATATACTAACATAAAACGATTCAGATCGACGAATCCGAAGTTTTTATATATTCATTTTTTACCGTAATATACGGTCCCGTATCATAATCGTATATTTCCGTGAATGTATACACTTTTCGTGTATGAAGTCAATAAACGAGGTTTTGTGAAACTCATATATATTTTCGAAGAAAATAGTCATGAGTGTAAGTTTTAATAGTAACATTATTAAACGAAATATAATTAAGTAATAAAAATGCAAGAAATATTAGGGTGTGGATGTATGAGTGGAACATTCACATTCACATCCTAACTATCTAAAACATGTTAAGACTTTCTATCCATTGATCTCTTGAAACGTTTCTGATTATATTAGGAGAATGTACGTTAGTTACTTGATTATCAGTGTAGGACTATGGAGAGTGGTTTCAACAGATATATAACAACAACAATTTATAGTTAGATAAGTCCATTGTATAATTTGTTCACGAGTTAGACACAAATAATGTTTTCAGATTGTAGCAAAATGCGAATTCACTAGTTTATCCTACGAATTTTTGTCTATTTAGTTACTTCGAATGAAATATTAATGTTGGGCTATACTCACTTGTAGTTAAAGAGTATCAGTGTATAAACCTATATCTAGAAATTTTCTTCGTCTTGTCGAGACTAATATAATATATGAATAATAGAAAATCTATCAAACAGAAGAGAATAACTAGTGTACTGTCTTTAAAAGCAACGAGTCTCCGATGAAGAATCTTTTAAAAATTATGCTTGCTTTATCAATAATTACAATGCTATTCCTTGAAACGCAGACAATTCTGGAGAACAAAAAAATTGAATATTGCTGTAAACTCATAATTAAAAAAAACTGCTCGTTATGTTGTTTCTTCACTACCGATACGCTTTTAATGCTTACAAAATATCACTGGATTTAGAAAGAGAGAATATATATTTGAAAAATAAACATTCCATATACTTCTGTTTGCATATGATAATAAAAAGTTTATCTCTATAGTATGAATTCCGTCAAATAGTTGTCGAAAAGAGATGCACGTAAAAACGCATTAATTATAAATCATTAGATTGATTAATGAATAGCATAGAGTTTAGATTCTGAGTATATCCTACAATTGTCTTTTTGAGTCATAGTTAACATACTCTAACACAATACAAAAGTTGAATAAAATTGTTTTTGGTTATTGCTCAATTTGAAGAAGACGACATAACCTATGATGATTCATTTTCAGATTGTTTTGTTCATCTATTTACGAAGAAAAACATCTTAAATTAAACTATTGAAGCTTATTTTACATTTCTCTCATAATAGGATATTTGATCAGAGAAGCTTCCTTACCTACCAAGGTTTAAACAACTACAATTGTGTCTTATATTCAGAAATTGGGATGGCAAATGTGGTACAATCTTTTTTATGGATATTCAAAAAATTTAGAACACACGAAATCTGACCACTGCTAAGTTTAAAAGGGATTCATTTTTTTTTTTTTGTAGTATAGAATACAAAGTGTTATATCCTTTTATTATGTCATGGAGAGCTTGTTGATTGTATGAATTGCTTTTGATTCAACTTATTTTACATAGCTTTGTATCAGTGAGTAAGGAACGATTCTAAGATAATAAACGCTCTTATGAAATCTTTTTGAATCTATCACTAGGTTTTGATCATATTGATTTATAACGATTCATATCATCGAAAATTTGCTTTGGCATCGGAACGCTTTCATTCACAGTATCATGATTGACATGGAATACACGAAAGTCGAGTAAATTACCAATGAGCCTTGTTAAAGTAGAGTATCATTTGAAAGGTAGAAATTAGCAATAAATCTCACAATTTCATCTTGCTCTCTTAAAAATTCTTTTTTTTTTGTTTACCTATTATTCTTTAAGCTAATACACAAAAAAAAAAGAATAGATGAATTAAATAATAATTCTACTAAATTTTTCATCTAATTAACTATGCAAATTTGATATCTCTCGATTTGCTTTTTTTTTTAAATTTGATGAAGAAATTTATAGCTTACTGATATGAATCGTTATATGTTGGAAAGAAATAATGATACACATAAAGGTGGCAAATGAGTAAGAGAAGGAAAAAAAATTAATATTGCACAAAAACAGAACAAATTTAACAGCGTGAATAAAACAGTCACTTCTCTTCAATGATATGTGCGTTACACAGTGGATCGATACGCATATTTAAACATTATTACGCGTTATACTAACCTATTTATAACAGGTAAGTGAAATCACATGAAGACACGATAGTAATTGCTTCTTTTTTTTTTTACTTACGCATTCTCACGTGAACAAGAATCAATGTTGTTTTTTCTTCCATGATTCGAATGCTGACCTTTTGACTT
>CAJNOP010002699.1:0-16214 GCA_905250075.1 Rotaria sp. Silwood1
CGAATTTCATTACAAGTAGAGCTATTCCTCTGATAGAAAACCACTTTCCTACTACTATTGAGAGTATTATTGCAGTGATTCTTGAAAGTCAAACAACTGTTAGTTCTGTTAGAAAGTGTTCATCAAATATTGCTCATATTTTGAAAACTGAGAAAAAAGCTTTTGACATGGAAGACACTTGGCTGATAGTTGACTTTAGTCGAATCGATCCGATGAGAAGAAAATTCAAATCAGTTTTGGCAATGATAATTTATGTTCATAAACGACGTCTTTTCTTTTCAACAGTGGTCTCCTTGTATGTATCGATGCATTCGACGGTTCTTATTTTTCTGATTTTGATACTCTCAACACTGCCATTGTTGATTGCACTGATTTTGAGTCCCTAGAGTTATACAAGAATTCGCACATACGTCATCCAATGAATAGTGTTAGATACATCGCTGAATGTTCACTTTAAAAATTTTTAACAGTGTTATCTAAATCGACTTCATCGACTCGTTAATATGCGATGGATTTTTATTAAATATGATTAACGAATTATAAATACAAAATAGATTTCATAATAAATTAATTCATATTCAGTTGTGGTCAACTTTGTCTTCTATAATCGATCTTGTCTCACAAATATTTATATAAGATTTTATTTTCGAAATATATTCAAACTCAAACCGACAGACTATCATACGAAATATTCTTTGAAATTTCATTCTCAAAATTTTATTTTTTTTTTTTCATAGAGAATATTAGATAGTACAGTCTGATTAAGTTATTTTTTAATATTGTTACATTTGCCTAAAAGACTAACGATAACAATTCAATTTATTGAAGAAAAATCGTTAAATATAGAAACTTTTCTAGAATATCATACTCTATTTGTCTTGTTATCCTTAGTCTACAAAAAATAAAAAAGTAGAAACAATAACGTGTTGTTTAAATATTCTATAAGTGATGCTTGTTTAATGAATATCAAGTGGAAATATTATGTTCTAGAATTGATAAATTGATAAAATAGTCTATGTTTGAATCGGGAGATAAATTTCAAAATACTTATTTATTTAAAGGTTGATTACCGATGATAGATTGTTGACGAGTCCAAACATAAATAAAAAGTGTTTTATCTTGAAATTGAACTTGGATAATATACTATATCAGATAGTATCTATATAATAATCTATCGATTTATTAAGATGATAATTTTTAATAAATAATTCATAGAAATCAATATGATATTCTAAAATTGATTTTAATGAACATAAATCATTTAATTACAAAATTTCATCATTCTATTAAATCTATTCAATTGAATTGATATGAATAAGAATTCTATAATTAACACATATGATATTTAACTTGGAATGTGTTGAAAATCGATTTTAACTATTATCTTTTTAGTTCGATTATTCATCAAAAATAGCAAACATTTTTTCTCGAAACTGTTATCATTAAAAAATTGATTGAGGATAGCAAAAGCAATGTTATTATAAGAAAATCTCTATTCGAAACATAATCGAACATAAATATCGAGAATTATTCATTAAATCTAATTTAGATTTTTATTAACTCTTCAATGAATCTTATTTTATTTTTTTTTGTTAAAAAAATCCTAGAAGTTCGAATATCGAATCGATAGTTAAAATAAAAGAGTTTATTCTATCATATAACATATGAAATAAATTCTTATTAGAATAAAAAGATTTCAAGATAAATCAATTCTATTATTTGAAAATTTCAAATAAAAATTCTAATAAATATGTTAAGTATTTATTAATTAGTTGAAAAATGTTTCTTATCAGAAAACAAAAATGAAACGAAGGAAGAGAGAAAGAGAATGTGAGAATAATGATAAAAATGGTCTCGTTCTATAGATTGAATATGCATGAATACATGTTGATAAGATATATATGAATGAGATGATATCAATCATTTTTCTTTTTCTATAGAAAAAACATTCATATTATTGTTTATTTTATATGGAAGAAGAATACGTATCAGAAATTCTACTTGAATTACAACCAAGGTTTCTTTTTTTTTGTTTTTTATTATTTTATAAAAGAAAAAAAGACGAATAAAAAACAAGAAAGTTTATTGTTATTATAGATCTCGTCGAGGTTATCGTCGTTTATTTGGAATTCGTGAAAATAAATCTTTAAATAAAGAAACATTTGATAAAAATTATTTCACAAATATATTTCTTAATCAATTTAATAGAAAAGTTCTTCGACGAGGAGAACATGTATGCATATTATTTTACATTTTAATTAATAACAAATTTAGTTTTTACTTTAATTAGGTCATATGTGATAATTTAATTATTGCAGTTAAACAAATAAAACGTAAGATTTCGCCTTTTGTTTTTTGTTTTGTTAATATTCTATTTCAATTATATATATATAACTAAGGTGCTCCATCAACATATTCAGCAAATACAAAAGTCGAATTTCTATTAAAAGGTCTTCCATTTGGGTATGTTTGTCTATGTTTAAAAAAAAGTCTCGAATAATTTATTGTTATTTTATTAAATAGAAATAAAGAAAAAATTGAAGTTAATTGTAATAAAATGGAAAAAAAAGGAAGATTAAATGAATCGTTTATTAGTGATATTCTTCGTGTAAGTATTTAAATAAATAGCTTCAAACAAATTTTTTTTTTGTTTGTTTGTTTTTTTTTTTTTCATCGGATAAAATATCGATATAAAAACAATATTTTTATTTATTCTTCAAACGAAGAATATTTAATGATATTATTTATCTTTAATTATTTTAATAGGATAAAAAAAAAACATTTAATGTATTAATCTATATATTTATATTTAGAATAATGGTCAAACTAATATTAATGTTGAAGTTGAAAAAGTTTATTCGTAAGTTGAGGTTTTTCTTATTTGTAAAATAAAATGAATATTATTTATAAATATAGATGTAATTGTTGTGAATGTAATAAAAGTTTAAATGAAGGAGATTTTTATATTAAAAGTGGAAATTGGAGTCTACCTATACTTTGTTTATCATGTTATGATTTATTATTTACTCATAAATGTGTTCGTTGTATGAAATCAATAACATTTAATCGTAACTAATTATATTATTAATATTAAAATTAGAATCTATTAATTAATATATTTATTTAGATGAATCGTTAAGATCAGATGGTTTAACATCTATTAGTTTTGTTCAACATAAAGATTTCTATTGGCATTCGGATTGTTGTGTTTGTGTTACATGTTTACAATCATTAATTGGACAAAAATTTTATCAAGATCAAACTTATAATCAATTATTTTGTCTTGATCATATTCCTTCTTATCAATTCGAATAACTTTTCCTTTTTTTTTAATAAACAATATGAGAGAGAGAGAAATTTCTTTAATAAATAGTTTTTGCATGAAAATAAATGTGTAGGTGTTTTCTTTTTTTGTTTTGTTTTGTTTTATTGAAATAGAAAAAAATGAAAAATATGGATTTAGATATTGAAATCCGATTTATTTTAATTCTTTTTCTTTAGTTCTTTTTTAAATAAAGCTGTTGTCACATAACACAATGAAATATTTATATAAGATAATATAGATTTTTATTATGGAAGATTACTTTATAATCTAAACAACATATCAACTATTATTCATCAAACAATACTCTGTTTCTCTCTTTCTTTTTTTTTTTCATACTAAAATAGTTTTCAGATATTCTATTCTAATCTATTTTTAAGAACAAAAAAAAGATTATTTGAATATTTATTGAAGCGATCAATCGTCATAGACATTATTTTATCTATATAATGTTAAATATTTTTATTTTCAAATAGTTTCTCTCGATTTTATATTTAAAATGAAGAAAGATTCTTCAATAAGAGTTTTTCTTTTTTCTCCCATTTTTTGTTTTATTTTTTATAAAAATAAAAATATTTGAAAATTGTTTTTAGAAAAGTCCAATGTCTGCTCCATTCGATTCACCGTTAAATAAAATTCTTCTTCTATTAATATTATTTTCGATATACAAAATGAATGAAAGTCGTTTTGTTTGGGATTTTGGTTCATATTGTTTAAATTATTGTGCAAAAATCAAATATAAATTAACTGCTGTTAGCATATGTTCATGTCATTGGATATCATCGAATCATCGACGATCAACAATCAATGAAATATCACACAATAATAATAATGAAGATCCTTTACTTAAAAAAGCATTTTTCATCAAATAATATTATTTTACTTTTTGTTAAATAAGAATAATAAATAAATTAAAAATTAATATATCAATCGAATTGAAATAACATGTATCTCGTTTATTTAATCAATTGAATATTTTGATTTTATTCTCAACATTTACTAAAATAATATATGTCAACAAGTTTTCTAGACAAACGAAATAAATATCTTTGAAATAAATATATTAAATACACCCTCAATATTCATCAAAATCATAAAATAATTATTTTATTTAAATCTATTTATTTATCCTTAAAGATTGTTGAAAAGTTTCTATGCCTCTTTCTAAATAACCTTTTCATATACAAAATCTATAGATAGGTAGATGACGAAACTAGACACATTTCTATAGAGAGATAAAATCTATCATCAAAAACATAAAATTGTTTCAATTCCATCGAAATCATTATATGTTACAGTTTATTTATCAATCATAACTATATATTTTACATTTGACATTTTTTGTCAAAAAGAAATCTATACGTCTAATGAAAATGTTCCATAGGTTATATGATATAGTCGAGTGTAATTTTCAATCAGATAAATTGATTGTTTGAGAATTTATATATATTATGCAATAGTCAATCTTTAAATAAGCTTTTTAATCATATTAAAATCTGTCGAGAAGAATAATTCTCTTCAGAGAGAATGATATATTTTTAATGATTTTAATTCAATTGAAATAATTTTATTATTTAATTAGAACTTTTTGTATTTCGGCATCCTTTACAACAGAATAATTGTCTATCATCTTGATTACTAATATAAAGTGATATGATTAGTTTTTGTTTAACATTTTTTCATTTCTATTTGTCAAGGCACAATTTATCTAACTAATTTTTGAAATTATAATTAATCTTCCAAGCCTGCGGTAGACAATAACTGCAGTTTTTCTGCGAAAAAAAATATTTGTCGAAGATTTGTGTAACATACATAAAACAATTATATTGTATAAGTATGCAAATGATTTCAAATCATAGAATTTATTTATTTCAAAAATTCTTATTATTCTTTACTGACATTTTCTTATATAATACATACACAAAGAAACAATCTCATCGAATCTCATCGAATAAGAGAAATAAATCATAAATATTTTCATTCGTGTAGAACATTGAATATTGAAAACAAAAGTGATTTTATCTTGATATATATATTTAGAAGAAAAATGATTAAAAGTTGAAGATGACGAAAGAGAAAAGTATGATGATTAAAGTCTATAGGATACGAGAGAAGACAATTCGACATAGATAAATAACGAGTTTTAAGTCAATCGAGTAGATCGGTAATAAAGTTGTAACTTCTTATTTAACAATGATGAAAATAATAATATAAATAATAGAAGGAGAATAATTTGATCGTTTAAGAAAATATATTCTCCTTTGAAATTTATTTAAGATAAACAAGATAATAAATGAAGATTTTTTTGAGAAAATTCTTCTCTGACATATTAATTTAAATATTTATTAAATATATTGATATTTGTTGTTATTTTCATATAATTTGTTTTTGTTTAACGCTCTTAATTATTATATTTATGTCAATAATAATTAATTTGTTATTTTGTTAAATCTAATTAAATAATTGAAAAAGCAAAAAAAAAGTTGTTAAATACATTTAATTAGATAAATAATTAAAATCTGTGAGATGTTTGAATAAATTGATAATGTTGAGAATGATCATAGTTAAGATCTGATGAAAAATCAAAGTCATCATAATTAATATTTTTAGTAAATAAATTCCAAGTTATTTTATCATATTTATTAATAGAATTTCTTTTAAATATATAATCAATAAATTTTTTAATATTTATATTTGATAATGGAATATCAAATAAATAAAACATATTTCTTAAAAATTCTTTTAATTCATCTTTTGAAAAATTTTTATTTTTATCATAATTATATAATGAAAATATTAATTTTAATTTTTCTCTTATTGATCCATTATTTGTTAGAGTATTAAGTAATATAAATTCTGAAAAATCTAATTTATTATCTTTATTTAAATCAAATACATTAAATAATTGTTTAATTAAAAGTTTTATTTGTAAACAATGTTCATCACGTAAATTTTGATAATAATTAACAAATTGTTTACGTGATAAATATCCATTTGGATAACAATGAATAAAACGTGAATACCATTCTTCAATATCTTTATTAGTTAAATTACTTTTTAATGATAATATATTTATTTCTTCTTTTGATAATTCTTGAGCAAGTTTAGATCGAATACAAGTTGATGCACCACCCATTTATATTATTCAATTAATAAATTAATTAACAATATTATTTCGAATTATATCTTGTTTGTTGATCATACGTATCTTTTTGTTTTTTTATTTTATTAAATATAATCAAGTTGATTTATTCTTCTAAACATCATCTCTGTTATAATTCGTTTTTTTATTTGTCTGTGTGTCAGATTCTTAATGTTTTTCTTTTTCAAAAGAAAAAAGAACGAATATAATAACAATAATAATAATAAAGATCGACATTTTTATGTGACAGATGTTTATCAATGAAAATAATTGAAACGAAATGAATAGTTAAAGAAAAATTAAATTAATTATAAATTCTTCGAATATATTTTCCTCTACAAACAAAACATATATATTCAACCATTTGTTTTTGTTTTTCATTTAAAATAAATCATTTCATTTAAATATCGAACTTATTTATTATTCTAGTAATATATGTGCACCAGAAAAAAAACTATATTTTCTTTCATATGGATTTATTCATCTTATTTATTATGTTTTAAACTAGACACTATTCCATATATATCTATTTATCTTTTACCCTAATTTACTTTATCTATTGTTAAGATTTTAAATAAACAAAAAAAAAACAACGTTAATTATTTAAAAGATAAAAAGTTTAATTCGTTCATTAATTATGTTTTATATCAAAAAAACTAAGAATGATTTATTTGAATAAATCAAGTAAGACATATTCGGTTTTTTTTTATTAAATAAATAAAATCTATTTTTGTTAACAAAAAACTAAATAAGAGTATTAATTCATGTTTTATTTAAGATGGATTTTTTAATATAACAATCAAATATAAAATAATAATGACGATGAGATTTTCATATTAAATAATAATCTACAACAGATATTTATCTAGAATATTTTTTAAACTAATTAAAAGATTTGAATAGACTATTTTGACAGCTTCCTACTGCTTATCAAAGTTCATAAGACGAAGAGACGATGGACCTTCTCAACTATAACTATAGAAAATTTGTTCGATGAGGAAAAAGTGATATTTTCGATTTTCATAATCAAGACTCTTTTATTCTCTTCTATAATTATCATTATTTGATCACCTTGCTTACTTATAATCATCAATAGTAACAAATTTATTGTTTAATAGTTATTAAAAACAAGTTTATTTCGTAAGATATTTTCGACAAATTCAACTAGATCAATTTGAACTATTCTACTTATAATCATTCATATTATTCGATTAAAGTCCAAATAAATGACTTTGCACTTTTACTTGATCTATTAATAAAAAATCTCTCATGAAACAAAGTTGACTATTTATGTTATATATATATATTAAAAGATAAATGCCCTATAAAGTGTATGCTCTAAAACAGTTATTATATAATTGAATATTCACTTTAGATAAAGTTTTAAATCAAAGAATAAAACTAACTTAATATGGTATGTATATGTATATGGTTTCATTTTTCTAATAGTCATTGAACTGATGTTAACTGGAATAATAATAATATATTGTTTTATTGATTATTTTCAATAAAAATAAAACTACTAATGATTTATCTCAATTAAATAGATTAAGGATAGAAATCTATTAACAAATAAAATAATTAAAGAATAGATGTTTATCATTATCATTTTGAATAAATGACATTTATTTATTAATAATAAGTTCGATTTATTGAGACAATATCAATCTATGCTCGAAATATCTTCTCAGTTAAAATAGTTAATGTTATCTACAATAGTATAACTAATCAAGTCTACTATTTCAATTAAAGTTTTATTGAAACGATCATATCAATTAGAGAATTTCTTTTTCAATAATCAATCGATTCTATTTTATATTCTTCCTTGAATAAATGATTTATTGAGAAATAATCTTAAGAAAAAAATTAATTATTTTTGTTAATTGTCATTTATTTAGTGATAAATTATCAACTATTAATTTATGTTGAAAAAAAATTCTTTGCAACATTATAAATAATTAAATCAATGATATTATTTAATATAATTTAGTTGTCTAACTGTTTGAAAGCCACACGAAATAAATATCAATTACCATTCAGTGTAAGACACTTTTTTTTCTTTATTTAGTTTTGTGTTCTTTTGTCACAGAGAACAATTTTGGTCTTTTCTTTTTTATTCAATTTTATCCTTTGAATAGTTAAAACTATTTATAGAATGGAAACACTACCTAATGAAATTCTTCTTCATATTTTTTTCTTATCTTAAATGGTTCGATATGTTAACATCTTTTTGGTCATTAAATATTCGCTTCAACTTTCTTGTGTGTTCAACTCTTTCGATAAATGACAATCTATCGAATATGAATATTTGTATTAAACAAGGTTTATCTTATAATAAATGTTGTTCAATATTATTTCCATTGATTTTAAATTCTTCATCTCTTTCTTCTTCTATTCAACGTATTCATTTCGATGGAACAAATTCAATTGCTTCTGATCTTTGTTATGAATAGTTGTTTAATGATAAAAAAATTCTTCATTTTTCTAATCTTAAATCACTTATTCTCACACGATGTGGATCAATTGAACCAGTAATTCAATGTTTATCTTATCTTATTGAACATCAATTAGATGAACTTACGTTAACATTTGATCAGCAAGTGTTCAAACGGATTTTATATGTAGAAAAACATGAAGAACTCATCCTTGATTGAGACCATTTACATCTCATATAAATCCATCCACTGAAAAATTCAACGTAAAAATATCGGTTTCGAATTTATCTGATTAAAATTTTTTTGTTCCAAAAAGAAGACACCACGTGCATCTCCTCTACTTTCATATTCGATGGATTTTTCCGAAGAAATCAATGAAGCTCTTAATACTAATTAGAATCATTTAGGAACGAATAAACAGAGAATCTATTCATGTAGAAGGTAAATGGTGTCAGTCTGTGAGCTTCCGTCTAGAGGAAAAAATCTTAGAATCTATAACTAGTCGCTCATATATATATATATATATATTTTCTACACTTAATACTTTCTTGTCTTAACAGCTTCAAGTCAATCTCTATGAAACATAAGTCTTTCTAGATTTTGTTATCTTCATGGTATATATGTCTGTTTAAGCATAGATTGAAATCTATAACCATAATCAGATATCCAGATATCTTTAGAAAATATCAGTCTTTGTGTGATAAAGTAGAAATTGATTCAATTATTTTGAAAGAAAATCTTGCAGGTTGATAGATCACTGCTAAGGTGAGAATTATCTGATTGCATAAGATTGATTGATACAAGGAAAAGTCTAAATTGATTCGTGCTCCTAATGCTTTGTTCTTGAGTTATCATCCGAGATGTACAAGAGTGGACTGATATCTAGACGACGATAAAAATAGAGTCGTCTGAACTGAACCTATAGATTGCATTTAAATGATCTGTAATTTTGAGCGAATTACCTTATAAGTCATACCAACCAAAACAAAAGTCAAGAGAGGTGACGAAAAAGAGTGACGTTCGTCTACTGAATAGACGAAAGAACGGGTATTTAAGGATCTTTTAGATTTGATGTGAATGAATTCTGAAACAGTTTCTTTTAAGCTGAGACCAAAATCATAGTCGGTATCTGAACAATTAAAATCATAGAACCGGAAGCAGACCAAATTTACCAGGACTATTGCTGAGACTATTGAGAAAATAAGTTTCTAAGACCGTAACTAAAGAACTTGGTCTCGTACATCTCTACATATGACGATTCTACTGAATTTTCGATCTCAAATTTACTCTTAAATCAGTGTCATGTTAACTTTAATGCACCAAGATTTTCAACGGAAACAAACGGTTTATTCCCATGATATCAAGTTCTTCAGAAATTTGTACTTTCTCAAATGTTTTATAAAGTATCCATTTTGAGAATTTCACGCCTAAGAAAAGAGCAACCCATTTGGGCTACAATAGCTGGTATGTTAAGAGTACCAGAAGAGCTATTTTGCGCAAATTTTCAGATTAGAATTTCTATATTTGATATATGTTGAGATATCCTAGTATTGAGCGACAATCCAGTGAAATGGTCACATATTTTCAGTTCAAAATCGATTTATCACTTTACCAGATTCTCTCATAAGACAGAGAAATTAGTATGATACGTAAAACTATTGAAGTTAAAAATTCATCGTTTTCTTTCTATGAAAAGAATCTTATATATCAACAACTACAATGGAATTATAAATAGATCTTGTTGCATTTTTGATCCTATATTATCTTTATGTTAGACATGTTTCTGTGTTGGAAAATATTATCAAACATCTACCCAATCTCGAACAAATGTCAGTTCAGTTTGATTCTTCATTGATATTAGATCCATTATGGAAATCGCATGTTGAAACGCTGAGAAAATCAAATAGAAATTGGTCTAATAAAGTAAGAAAAATCATCTTTTTTTTTATTTTATGAATTTTGTCAAGATAGTTTTTGCTTTTGACTAATAAAAACAATTGAGACCTTTTTTTTATGTACCAAAACTACGATATTTAAGTTTACAAACTTTCATTTACGAAGATTTACAATTTGTTTATTTGAAATGGCTTCTCAACAATTTAAATCATATTGAAAAACTTCGACTTCATCTTAAAAGTGATAAACTAATTGAAACGAGGTGTCAAAAAAATATGGAAATCTTTTATTGATGCCAATTTCATTCGAGAATATTGTTTACCACATACAATACCGAATTTAATTTCAATTTTTATTTTTATTCAGAATGTCAATTATCATTGAATGATATAGAAAAAATAATTAATTCATTTTTTTTTTGCTTTATTATGCGTTAATGCCCGAAGGCCTGTTAACCCTTAAGAGCCGAATGTCCCTTCCAAGGGACATTTGAAAAAACGCTATAGGAGACGTAAAAAAATCGTTGAGGCATGGACCAATATTTTTTTGGACTTTGATGACCTAATAGAGTATAGAGTGAAAAAGAAATTTCTTAAAATTGACTGTCAGGGGACACAGCAGGTTTTGAAAAATGCATGAATTTTTTAAATGCAATTTTGTATTTTGCAATGTATGCCTTTTCGTAAATATAGCGTGAATTAGCGTGAATTTTGGCTTTTCTGAGAGGCACAAGGCAAGCTACCGAATGAAACTGTTCCCTAAATTTTTAAGTTACCTGTTGATACATAGTGATAGTATGAAGAAAATGTCCCTTGGAAGGGACATTCGGTCTTAACGGGCCGAAAAGTTTTAACAATGTATGAATAATACGCGAGCTACTTTTTGTTTATTTTTGATTCTACTAAATACTGTTGTACAGAAGGAATCAAGAGAAGGCTACAATCTCATCTGACTATCGAAATTGTCCATGATTTTCATATGACTTTGGCTGTTCTCGGTGAAAAGGCCGACCTTGGTTGCTTTTAAACCACTTACGATAGTTCTGATTCTGCTGTAATAAAGCATTCGACAACTGCTTTCTTGATGCAGTAAAACTACAAGTACAAGCGTAAAATGATCGTTGTTTTCTTCACTCATATTGGCTACGCCATACTTGGATAACCCCCTGAGCGAGACTGACATTGAAACCGATAGTGTGTAAATTTTGAAAAATTGTAAAATATTGCTTGAACTAGTTTCTTGAGTAATAAGAAACATATAAATAGAGGTATTTTAAAGAAAAAATTGCTTTTACATAAATTGATAACAGTGAAAAATTTTGGACCGTTACGACCGAATGTCCCTTCCAAGGGACATCTTATATCTCCGTAAGAAAAAATTTTTTTTTTGTTTTTATCATCAATGATTCTTATTGAGATACTACACCTTCTGTTTTATCGAATAATTTGTTCAAATTGCGACGATAAGGCCTTCCGGCTTTTAAGGGTTAATACACCCAGATTTAAATGCAGTGACAAGCTAACCACTTAAGACAGAGAAGAGAGAAACATGAGCAAAAGGACAGCGAAAGAAAGTGAGAAGGCGCACACAGATACATATTAGAGTTGCATATTGCAAGTAAACACATACATTCAGCGCGCATCGGGTTAGAGGTAGAGAAAAAAAACAAGAAAAAAGGAAAGAAAAAGGAAAATATATAAATCACAATAAAGTATGGCCTACGCAAAAAGAGATAATACAAATTGTAAGAGAAAGAAAACAAATACATATATATGAAACAAAAAAAAAAGCCTGTTACTTAGAAGAGTAGGGTTAATTCGTTTCAAGGAGTAAGGGAGGCTGATGCAAGGCTGGGAAGGGAGAAGGGAGAGAAGGAAACTGCTACGATAACTAGGGCCAGAAATACAGCGCCACTACACCCTTGAATCACGCAAAGGTTTCGGGGAATAGGGACAGTAGAGAGAGATCATCAGGAGGAACGAGTGGAATGGAGCACGAAGCATCAAAATCCTCCATCCATTTGAGGCATTTAACTAAGGAAGGAACGAAAGGCTGTAGCCTCTTAGATCTGTATATGGCTTTGATTACGAACTCTTTGTTCAACCATTGGTTCCGAAACGAGTTTAGGGCTAGCTGCTCAAAAAGTAGGGAACCATCAATTGAATTATCCAGATGGGCTCTATATCTCTTCCAATAACTTAAGCATCTACTTTCGAGCGACTTTTCGTCGAGTAAATAGGAAAATAAAAAATCATTCCAGTAGGTTTTTCCAAGAGTTCTTTTCAAACAAGTGAAGTAGAAAGGACCTAGATCGTCTTTCTGACAATCAGTGAATAAGGGAAATATGCTGAATAGCCAAGTGAATAGGGGAAGAACATAAGTAGAAAAAAGAACTTTGCGAAATTCGAGGGACGAAGAACCGTGTAAACGACAAGATTTCACAATTGCTACTCTTTGTTTTATCTTGCTCTTGTACACGGAGATCATTTTGCTCCAACCTAATTTACAGGAGATGTGGTAACCTAGGTAGCGGTAGCTACTCACCCATGCGATTTTATTATTACCCATAGATATGTCAAACTTGTGGTTCCCAATAGCACGAGCTGACCATAGAAGTTCAGTTTTATCGTAATTGATTGGTTGGAGGGACAGGATGGAATAGTATTCGAGGTAATCAAATAGCTTTTTTAGTTTGACTTCGAGATCTAAACACTGGGTGGTATATTTGACACCCATCATACCACCAACTACGCATGCTAAATCATCTGCAAAAAAATTGGGAAGGGTACTTTCTAGGAAGGTCCACATGTCAGAATGATAAGTAATGAAAATCGCGGGGGTTAAACATGAACCTTGGGGGCCTCCTCTGCAGATGGAGAAGTACCTAGATCGTTTATTATATAACTCGATGAAGCATAACCTGCCCTTTAACCAACTATCAATCCAATTCACGTACGAAATCGGTATTCCGAGACGTATCAAGTTGCCTAGGCAGCCATCCCACCATAGCTGGTCGAAGGCTTGACGAAAATCTACAAACACTGTTGCAACAGGTGCACTCGTGCACATTAGTGAAGAGATTTGATCGATCAAATTGAGTACTCGTGATTGTAGTCTGAAATTTGATCTGAATCTCGATTGAGAATCATGCAGTATACCTCTGTCTTTAAGAACACGTTGGAAACGACTTAGGAATAGCCGCTCCAAGATTTTAAGAAAGATATCTAGCAATGAAATAGGACGAGTATCCTTGACTGCACAGATCGATTCTTTTTTGGCTAAAAGTTTCATTCTGACGTGTTTCCAATAAGAAGGAGTAGAGGAGCCAACAAATGAGTCATTAAATATTTGAAGAAGAAGTTTCATGTATATCTTCGGAATATATTGAAGCATAAATGATGAAATCCCATGTGCATCAGTAGAGTGATTTTTCTTTACTTTCAATGTAACTTTTAAAAGTTCAGGCATAGATATTGGAGGTATAGGTTCATAATAATTGTCCCAGTGGCAATCAGGACTATCGATATAAGGGTGTGGACGATAAACATGTGATTCTAAAAAGAGATTCTCATAATGTGAAGCCGCTAATTCTAGCATAGCATCAGTATCTTTAACAATCACGTTGTTAGTATCGATAAAGGCATCAAGTGCGTTGGTTGTTGTAAAATTATTTCTCAGTCTAGACCAAAAGAGACTCGTGGATGTAGACGACGAATATCTTTCTTTTAGTGTACTAGCTAGTTTGGTACAACGTACCGCAGCTAGTTCTGTTTTATTCATTCTTCTTAATTCTTTAATTTTCGCATGTAGTCGTACGTCACCAGTTCTTTTATGCTGGAAGGATAAAGCTCGCACAAAGGACAATTTTTGCCTAAGTTCTTTTGGGATAGCAATTCTATATTTCTTTATTGGAAAATAGGTAGTACATCTAGCTTTTAAGCAATCTAAGAGTGTGATAAAATTCTTATAATACTCGTCTGGAGAAGATGTTTTACTTTCCTTCTCCCAAAATTCAGAAATGAGTGCGAGGAAATAATGGAAAACTTTCCAGTGTGTGTTACTACCTAACCTATTCTCTTTACTCTCACACTCTAGTACGCATACTAGAGGTTTGTGATCACTAGTTGTATTATCGGTGCAAGCTTGGATTGAAAGTGGGATATCACGCGTAAAGGCATAGTCGATGGTACGATCAGAACGAAGGGAAGTGGGCATACTTGGTGTAATTGGAGTAAGAGCACGTGAGAGTGACCAATCTAGAAGATCCTTAGCTGCTAATTCATCAGCTTTACTGTCTAAGTCTATATTGAAATCACCAAACAAACAACAATAGTCGGTAATGTAATTGGACAGGGCGTTCCATTCCCAAGATTTGCTCTTAGGGGCGTATATGCCAATTAGACGACAAGTTTGCTCAAGTTTGACGTCCATTACACATATGTTCGGGGTCTCACAACTAACACGTACTACTGGTAAGCTCGTTTTAACTAACATCAAAACTCCTCCCCAAGCATTCTCACCTTTTCGGTAAAAATATTTGAAATTAACGAAAATTTGATTTACTAAAGGGAGATGAAAAGCACCTATTTCTGTTAAGGTCACACAATCTATTTTATATTTCTCCAATAGAAGGAGGACCTCTTCCCATCTTTCATCCAATCCTCTAATGTTAAAAAGAGGTACGCGAAGTTGCGAGGGGAGTGCATAGGTACGTAGTTGATCAGAAGATTTCCAGGAGGAAAAACAAGAAGAGAGAGTAGGAAAAGAGAACCATTCATAACAAATGTCAGTTAATAAACTAAAGTCATATTTAGATAGCAAAGGGAATGTCAATGAAAGAGCATAATCGATATCAAAAGTTTTTTTATTCACATGATGTGAAGGGGTAAACACACGCGCAAGAGGGGATAGAACACATGAAGAAGTGGAATCAGTTATAGATTCGATGAAGGGGGATGAGTTTTCTTTTTGGTTGATGGGTCAGAAGGTTGTTGGGTTTTCAGAGTGTGATCATTGATGAGCTTGGATTTGATCTGTTCGTTTTGCAAAAATCTATTTGTCCAAGCAGGTAGATCATTAGCGAGTTTAGTACATAAACCCGCGAGTGAAGGACAGAATAGAGTTTTGTCGTTTACGACATCTTGTTTAACAAGTGTAGGAATTACTTCAACTAATACCTGACATCGTGGAGACACAAACTGGTTCATAAAATCACGTTGAATTGATGTATCAACTTGTTGTAATTTTAAATCATGCGTGTGATTCGTAACCACCTGTTGTACACCAATAAATTGATCAGAATAATTATTATTTAAATCTAATAATTTATTTAGATTTTCTTCAATTTTCTTCATTTTGAGAGAGAGTTCTTTAATTTTTTTACCAGCATCGCTGGCTATGTTATTGACTGAATAATGAT
>CAJNOP010002700.1:0-16210 GCA_905250075.1 Rotaria sp. Silwood1
TCTATGATAAATTCTATCAAACTTGACATTTTTCAACTAATAGACTCCTATCAAGTGTAACTAACTTGCAAATACTGAGATCCTATAAGATATTAACACACTGTACTGTTCAATTCACTGCCATAGAAGATTTATACTATTATGAATTTCAGTCGCAAATTAAAAAGTAGTTTTTGGCACCAAATTAAAGGGTAATGGCGATTTCTTTTGAATTCGATGGTCAAAATCTCGAATGCCTATGGATATTCACCAGGAAAATATACTGCCCGATCTTATTTCTTAAAATCCTAATACTGAAAGGAATCAATATTTGAAAAATAAAATCTAGACTTTTTGATTCTTTTAAATGATTGCCTTGATAGAGGCACTGGTAATCGATACTTAGCTGTACAATAGTTTATCTTCGTATATTTTATGAGCATTCTTCGATTTCTTACTAGTGAATTTTCATCAATAAAAATATCGATTCATTGTTATGGAATGGATTATAAATGTAATATTCATTTCATCAAACTAATAAAAAGAATCATAGCATGAGAAAAAAAAATGTTAGTCAAATGTTCTCAGAGTGATTTATCTTAATCGCCCGTTTTTTTTTTCTTTCATTTTACAGATTCTTATAAGTAAAGCAATAGTTCGGAAATATTCTTCTCAAAAACTTGTGTTGCTTATCAGTTTTCTATGACTAATCTTTTGTTTTAAATGATTTCTTTTGTATATTTAATAGATAATTTTTGAACATGTATTAGAGTAATAGCAAGTTCTTTATACTTTGTTTATATTATTGTTGCAGATCTTGGAACTCTTTCATCTCCACAATGTATTTTTTTTATACTGAAACTGACCTATTTAGAAATAAAAGCTTCTAAAATTTGTTTAAATGCAAAAAAATATGTCTTTCACACCTGATCATTGATTGAGTTTCAATATTGGAATGTAAAAAAGTGAAAAAGAAATTATATATAAACATTACAAATATCTCAGCAGTAATGAAATATGACTTAATTTCACTTAATCTTGAATTTGAATCAGCTGGGCTTTATCAATTACTACATTCTTGAGCTAAATTTAACAATTTTAATTGTGTCCCATTGATATATTTATGTCAGCATTAGTTTTTATATTATTTTATTTGATCGAATAAAGTCTCATATTCGATCATTTTTTTTATGAAAACCGATATGTTGTCTTAATAACTTATTAGAATTCCTCTCTACAAAATTCTCACTGCACTCTGATCTTAGATATATCCCCAATGTCAAAATTATACCAACATTGTCGCATATCTCCAAGTATTTCCGCTTCTCTGTTCAAGGTACATACACTAGGTATCGATAAAACATTAAATAAATATTAATTTTATTTAATTAATTTCTTGGATGAAAGTATAACGTTTTATATCTACTAAAAAAGAGCGTGTTCTTGGATAAATTGAAGAACAATAATAAGTATGATCTGAATTATCCTCCTTCAGTTTTCATTTGAGGTTTGCGTTGTTATCATCTTTTTTCTATGTATTTCTCGATTGGAAAACATTTTGATTTGCGACTAATCAAATAAAGAAACGCGGTGATATATAGCTTTGATTAATTTCTGATTCTCAAGTATATTTTCACTATTTTTGTACATAAATCTTCACCCAACTATATGTTGGTCAGAATCAAATCGGGGATAATGGGGCGAAAAGTTTTGCGGATGCACTAAAAGACAACAAAGTAAGCTACTTTTCTAGCTGATGTACCTATTGCACTTAGGTCATACCAAAACTAATGAGATGTCGAGGGAAAAAATCACAGAAACAAGCCAATCAAGACTTTAATTTATCAAGAGTTCGACGGGGGGAGTTATTGTGCTAATCTACACCCACTTTTGATCCGTTCGAACCTTTTTGTCACAATTCGTTTTTTTGTTGTAATTTTTCTTTGATGAAGTCACTACCATGATTACAATATTGAAATTATTCAGAGTTGTATTAGTCGGTTAGCCTTCGTTAGATAAAGTTGAATAATCCATCATCATCCGGTACGAGATCACGAGAATAAGGCAGTTATAGCATAATTACAATATCTCATAAATTGAGAGACATTCAAAAAAACATTTTATGAAGATGAATTTTGACTTTATTGAGTTGAAATTTAAAAGTGAATATCTAAGATTCGTGATCAACAGTTTGAATTCATTCCATATAGCGAGTAAAACCAGGACTATTTATCTTAAAGAAGATACAAAACGAAGTTTTTGAAAGAGAACACCTGCATGAATCACAGTGAACTAAGACTCTTCACTTGCAGCTCAAACAACGTTATACGCCTTTCGATCAATTTTTTTATGAATAAAATGTAACTAAACATTTGTCATTAGATCACATAATCGTTGGATTTGAGTGTTTAGCTAAAGAGAATGTTCATACCCATTCATGTCAGTTTTCACTTATTTTTCATCAATTGTAAGATAATGATAATAATTAATAAGGCATCGAATTTTTTTGATATTTGCAAATAATATCTCGATTACAAGTCAGCGAGTTCATAACTTATCTTCAATTTCTTTTCAATCTATACAGAAGCGTTTTGGACGTTGTACAATGATAATTTAGTGTTAAACTTAATGATCAAAACCAAAATATAAATTATCATGAATCGATTTCATTTGAAACATTAGTTTAGAATCGAACATTTTTCTTATTCATCTGAATAGAAAGATGTATTGTTTCCATTGAAATTTTTAATATGATATTATCATTTGACTAATGATAAAATACTGCAGATATGTAGAGTACTCTTACGTTAGTACTACAAGGACATATAGACAGAACTTTTTCTCAAGGTATATAGCGTTTGATATAATATGAATCTCATTACTTTTCTTATCCCTTAAATAAATTGTTACTTTGTCACGCAATTTCACATTAAATTATTTATAATCAAGTCAGAGACTACCTTAAAAAGATTTCTGAGACCAAGTTAATAGGATCTGATTTTATGAGCGTTTCAGAATTAGCAAAAATTTTCTACTTGGTTAAAGAGGATCTAAAGGATGTAAAGTCAACTATATTTCAGCGATGGCATTAACTATCCATCTTCACATATTGAAATTCACGTGCTTTAATGGATTTGAGATTAATGTTCACAAACAATGTTTCTGAGCTTGAAATGAAAAATAAAATTTACTACTCAAAAATAAACAAATGATAAATTTCTTTTTGCGGCATTTAATGTGAATATTTCTCAAAAAGAAAGAAATTTCTTGGGTGAAATTAATGTCCCAGAATAAAATCACTGAATGATGGTACTAGTTTGAATTACTGCATAAAATTGACAGACTATATTTGCGAACGATTCTCGGGATAACTTTTGACTTGTCGAAGATTTTACCCGACGGTCACTATGCCTCGTTTGGGATAAATTCTTATACAATTGAACTCGTCGTTCGGCAGAATATGTTTTCAGCATAAAACTAGTTTTTCGAAAAATGAAATCTTCTGAAATTCATTAAATTGTGAAAATTCCTCTTCCAAAATATATCGTCGATTAACTTTGTATACTCTGATTAGAAAAATTTGTAAGTATTTACATTATTTTGGCTAAAGTCTGAGCTCAATAAATAGGATGTAACAGATTATTGAGCTCCTGAATAAAAGTTTGACAAAAACAAAATACGTTGAGTTTCTACTAACAGACTGGTTTCAGTTTTCAGAATTAATTGAAATTTTGATATTGTTTTAAAATTGTTGACGAACATTTTCTCTTCTACTGTATAAACAATATTTTGGTGTCTTTCACGGTGACGCCAATAATTTCTTAAAATTTATTTTACATCGGCAAAAATGCACTCAGGATGATTGATTTATGTCTGCAGTAGTTTTTCTTTTGCATCATAAGATATGTGCCGGAAAAGAAAAACATATCTCTATGAACAACTTTGTTTTGCCGAATATTTCAATTTTATCCAATAGCACTTAACATCCTTTCATTATCTCATACAAATCACGACCGTTTCGGTATCCTATCAGAAATCGTTCCACGTCAAAGATTTGTCATTTTATTCCAGACGTAGAAATGTCGATAAAATCTATTCTACGAACTTTCTCTCATATTGTTTCACAACGAGTTTCAAATCTGGAGAAAAATAAACGCGAAATTTTCTTTATATAATTTATTTCAATCGTTAAAATAGAATCTATTCGATGTACACTCAATCAATATGTCATCCGAGAAGTTGAAGGACACCTGGATCATCTGGAAAAACCTCCTTATTCAACTTCCACTGTAGTATTTGTTGTTTAGTATTCTCATTTATGACCAGTCTGAGATAAGAAGAGCGATGATATAGTTTTAATTAATTTGTCAGTCTCATTTAAATCTTGACTTTTACACATAGACACTCACCCACCTTGGCCTGAACGAGAATAAAATCACGGACAGTGGGGCGCAACATCTAGCCGATGCTCTTAAAGTCAACAAAGTAAACTGCTTTTTCAGCTCATGTATCTATTATAGCTGTTCAATTTATCATAAAAGTTAAAATTAACTTTTTAATGATCAACAGTCGAATTCAAGCCTATCTTAAAAAGATTTCAGAGACTAAGTTGCCAATATCTCATTTTGTCACAGTTAAATAATTGAAAAGAATATTTGACTTGTTTAAATAAGATCTAAAGTGTGCAAAGTTAAAGTTTATCAACAACTATTTTCAAGTTCAGTTGAAAGTATTTTGAAAGTGATATTTTGAAGTTTGAATAAGATTGTATGATCAATTTTACTATGCATGATATATTTCGTCCATAGATTCGTATCAGATGAAAGCAAGGTGAAATATTCAGACAGGGTACTATTTTAGACCAACTGCATGTATCCAAATCTTGAACACTTCGTAAACATAGGACATTATCAATACTATTCAGAACGCTTCTCTTTACAGAAATATATTTGAATTGCTATTAGTATAATTAAAACACATAAGTCTCTCGTATTTTTAGTTTCTTTTGCATATCAAGAATCTAGTAGATGTTTTGGATGAAACACTAAGCTTTTCTACAATCTCTTTCTTCAATATAACTTTGAAGAGTAGTTTTTTTATTAAAAACTCTCCTCTCCATTCTTTTTCTAAAGCCGAAGTGTTAGCGGTTAAATGGTAATGAACATACAATGTTGCATTATTAAAACAACATCAAGTAAATTGTTGGTGATTCTGTCTTTTTCAAATAGTGGATTTGTCTAGAGTCAAATTTGTGTCATTAACTTTCAATTTGATCTTGAAATTCGTCCGATTTATTTTATTTATTTAATATGTTTTTATAAATTTTAAACAAAAACTAGTTAGAATAGTTAGTTAGAAATGAGACTAGAGTTTCGAATAGAACTCTATCAATAATCAGTCACAGCAATTCTTTAAGAGAATTGCTTCTGTTTGTGCCCAATCATATCAATCTATAGAAGTTTGTAGAATATAGGATTAGCCCATCCGCCCGAGTTGATGAGTGAAATATTAGTAATAGTTTCAATTTTCCAGTTTATTTTATCAGAAAAATACTTATTACAAGTTCATCTACAATCAGAGAACTCTCTTCTAGTTAGTAAAACAGAGCATATTGCATAGATAAAGACTTTGAACAATGTTGGAGTGCAACTCCCATAATCTTTTTAGCTTTTTAATATAGGCACTAACTCATCTTTATTTGTATCAGAATCAAATCTCGGACAATGGGGCACAACATGTGGGTAATGCGTTAAAAGACAATGAAGTAAGCAGACTCTCTAACTGACTTCCTAAGTACAGATCTTCACTATGTCACTCACACTCGAATCGGAGACCATCGTAGCAAGATTCATGGCGCTGATTTGTTAAGATTTTAATTTGTCCTCGGTGAATAATTGACACAAGTCTACTACGTGTTTACAATGGATTCATAGAGTGCAAATTTGTAGTTCCTCACAAACTTATTTTAACTTCAATTGAGAATTTGGTATCATGTTTTTTATATTTGAATAAGATTGAATGATAATTTCGAACAAAGTTCACAGTTTTCGACCATAAATTCCTCTTAAATACGAGCAACGCGCCTTATAGGACAGGGAAGGATCACATAAGAAATATACTGCATCATCTATATGATGCAAAATAGTTGTAAAATTATGAATAAAAGTTCAAAATAATACATAAGTTTTCAATTGGAAATCTGAAAAATGAAGTATTTTCGGTCAAGAAAAGTGAGCTCGAAACACTCGAAGTCAACTTTGTAGTTCATGGATTGACCGAACAAATGATTACAAGCACTTCAAGCTCACTTTTCTTGATTAGTATTTTTCTGATTTCTGATGTAAAAATATCGACAAATGAAGCTTATTTGTATAAAGAAATTTCCGCCACAATACATGTGAAGGATTCCTACTTGTATTATGATTTTTCATAGCCTAGAGTTTTATAACTTTTGTGCTCATTAAGAACAGTAGTATGAATGCATTTCAATTAAATCACTCCAACACGATTCATTTAAACAAGTATTCCGAGCGTGTAATTACATGATTTATTCAGATTTTTAACCCTTACTAAACATACTATTTCATTTTGAAGGCAACATTTTAAGGGAGTATATTTGTGCTTTTTCAGTAAAATTGTAAGACAAAAATCTCTTATATTTTCAATTCCTTTTACGTATCAAGAATGTAACAGGAGTTTTTGATGGAAGAGTATGTGATTTTATAGAATTTTTCAGTTTTATAAAACATAATCTTGAGAAATATTTTTGCTAAAAGAGTTTCTATTCATTCTTAGACAAAACTGAAGTGTTAGATTCTTGATGCTAGTATCCGTGCAATATTTTATGAACAAGGCAATCACAAGCAAATTATATGTAATATTCACCTTGTTCAGCTAGTACATGTGTCTTTAGTCAAGTTATGTCAATAATTTCGAATTGAATTTTGGCAACTGTCCGAGTTATTACAAGCATTCAGAAACGGTTAATAACATCTAATTTGTACTCTAAAATATTACGAAGATTCCAATTTCACTATTTATTTTAACATCCGAAAACTGTCTCTCGAATTCATCTACAATCAGAGAATTCACAGCTAATAAGTGCCAAAGACCATATTACCTGAGCTTTTTCTGGACTAGAGCCTTTTCCAAAGATCGTCATTAAGGTCCACTTCACTTTAGAGCAACAAAGAAGTAGCCCAATACATAGTGATAGATTGAGCGTTATCACATATCGGAAGATGTTAGAAAACCTTGGTATCCAGCTTCCATAATCTTATTTAATTCTTTTATATAGGCACTCAAGGAGCTGAGCCTTGCTATTAATAAAATCGGAGATAATGGAGCGCAATACTTGGCTGATGCACTTAAAACGAACAATGTAAGTTACTCTGCCAGCTAATCGGTGTAGTGCAAATATTCACTTTGTGACAAAAACACGTATAAAATTGTTACTAATCAATAGTCGAATCCGAGACTGCTGCAGAAAGATTCTTGAGGTCAAGTTGTCAAGACCTCATTTTGTTACAGTTAACTAATGGGCAAGAGTAGTCTAGTTGTTCAAATAGGATCTAAAGAAAGCAAAGTTGTAGTTTATCAACAACTATTTTCAAGTGCAGTTGAGAATTTTTTAGAAATAAGTTCGAATAATATTCTATGCTGAATTTGATCAAAGACAATGTTTTTTGACCATCGATTCGTATCAAATTAAAGCAATGTAAAAGATTCAAATAGAATACTATTGTATACGAACTGCATTTATTAAGATCTTGAACGATTCATAAGCAATGACATCGTCGTCATCATCCAGAATCCTTCTCTTTAAAAAAAAACATATTTGAATTTCTATCAGCATAATCGTAACAGACAAGTCTCTCCTATTCTCAATTTCTTTTTTATATCAAGAATTTAGTAAAAGTTTTAGGACGAAATATTATAATCTTTTCTATTATCTTTCCATTCATTATAACATTGAGAAGTATTTTTGATTAAAAGAGCTTCTTTCCTATATTTTTAAAACTGAAGTATTACCGTGCACATGCTAATGATCATGTAATGTTGCATCAATAAGAAAAGCTCAAGTAAATTGCCAATAATATCTGTCTTTTTTAGATAGTCATTGTGCCTTTAGCCAAGTTTTTGTGTGAGTATTCTTCAATTTAATTTGATGAATCGTCAGATTAGTTTCAAATGCCGAAAAAGTTAATAAGTCGTATTTCTTTCGCTTGTTTAATATTTTATTAGTTTTGAAGCGAAAACCAGTTTGAATAGTTCGGATAGAGACTAGTATTTAGAAACTTCTAGGATTTAAGGTTATTCCCTATATAATTACAATCAGAGAACTCTGCTTTAATTACTAGAAAAGAGCATATAACATGACGGTATAGATTCGAGTCTCTCCCGAGTAAGATGTCTAAAGTTGTTACTCACCTTTCAGAGTCAACTGAACAATCTGGTACAGACAATTAACTCTAGTTTATTACATAGCTAAAGATTTCGAACCACGTTGAAATGTAATTCCTATAATCTTTTTAATATAGACATTAACCCATCTGTATTTAAATGGGAATCAAATCACGGACAATGGAGCACAGTATCTAGCGGAAGCATTAAAAGCCAATAAAGTAAGCTACCTGTCAAGTTGATACAGATGTTCACTTTCTCGTACAACGCAACACAAAACTGTTAATAATTAAAGGTTTAATCGAAGAATATCGTAGGAAGCCTCTTCCGACTAAGTCGTCAAGAGCATCATTTTGTCAACATTGAGGAAATAGCAAGAGTGTGCTACTTGTTCACATAGCTTCGATAAGATGCAACATTGTAGTTCTAACAAACTTATGTCAAGTTTTATTAAGGATCTCGAATCATATTGTGAAGTTCAAATTATGTTCAATGATAATTTCGGACAAGGTTTACATTTTTTGACTATAAATTCTTTTCAAATATGATCATTGCGCTGTATGAGATAGTGAAGGATGACATACGCAATGTACTACTTCGTTTGATAACACACAATACTTGTATAATTATAAATATCAATTCAAAATAATAATAAATAAATAAATTTTTAAAAGAAAATCTGAAAATGAAATATTTTTGGTTAAGAAAGAGGAGCTTACAATCAAGTTTGTAATTCATTAATTGACTGAAAACATAATTAGAAAAATTTAAACTTTACACAGTTTCTAAATTACTTGTCTTAACTTTTATTTTCCTGGTTTTTTCTATAAAAATATGAGCAAACGAGTCCTATACATATGAAGAAAGTTCTGCCACAATACATTTCAAAGATTTCTCTTGCATGTATACTAAAATAGATTCCATTCAGACAAGTATTCCAAGCTATAATTACATAATTTATTTAGGTTTTGAACGCTTTGTAAAGATAGGATATTATCTATTCCATTTTCAATGATATCTTTAAAATGAATATACGTATATTCGTGCTTTTCTCAGCATAATCGTTAGACACAAGCCTGTTTTATTTTCAATCTCTTGAGAAATATTTTTGTTTAAAGAGCTTTTATTCATTCTTGAATAAAATTGAAACATTTGATTTTCAATATTAATACCTATGAAATGTAATATGAATAAGACAAGCGCAAATAAATTATATTTCACATCGTTCTTGTTCAACTATATAGTACATGTGTCTCTGACCTAGTTTACATCAATAACTATTAATTAGATTTTAACAACTATATGTATTGTTTCAAGTGTTGAGAAAACTACTAATAAATCGCATGTCTATTGTTTATGTAGAACTTTATTAGACTTGAATCGAACATCAGAAACAAGATTTCGATACGAGACCAAGCTTTTAGGATAGAATTTTATCAAGAACTAATTATGTTCATTTTTTAAGTACATTGCTTCTTTTTCTATTTGATTGTAACAATTTGCACAAAATTCTAAGAAGCATGATTAGGACATCACATCGAATTGCACAGTGAAATATGACGAACGCCCCAATGTCATGGTTTATTTCAACATTCAAATTATATGTCTCTCAAGTTCATCTGCAATCAGAGAATTCACAGCTAATAAGTGTCAGAGAGCATATTACCTGACCTATTTTTGTTTTGGACTAAAGCCTTTTCCAAAAATGTGCACTACGTTACACATAACTTAAGAACACTAAAGAAGCAGTCGAATTTCATAATGATATATTGAGTGTTATTACATATTGAAAGACGTTAGAGATTCTCACTATCCAGCTTCTATAATCTCCTTAACTTTTCATCATAGGCACTCAAGGTCATGGAGCTTTCTACTAATAAAATCACGGACAACAGGGCGCAACATCTAGATGAAGTACTTAAAACGAATAATATAAGTTACGCTTCCAGATAATCGGTTTAATGCAGATGTTTACTTTATCAAGAGAAACATACATAAAATTGTTAATAATGAATAGTCGAGTCCGAGACTGTCGTAGGAAGATTCTTGCAGCCATATTGTGAAGCCCTCATTTTGTTACAGTTAAATAAGTGGCAAGAGTATCGTAGTTTTTCAAATAGGATCTAAAGAAAGCAAAGTTGTAGTTCATCAATAAATATTTTCAAAATCAGTTGAGAGTATTTTGGGAATGATATTTTGAAGTTTGAATAAACATTTTCTGATCAATGATTTCTATCAAATACAAATAACATGCAGTCTCCAGGCAGACTGGGTGTAAGTTAATGTAAGGAGAATCCCGACATTCATACCCAAATCCTTAGGCAAGTAAGACTAAAAAAAGGTTCTTACAGAAGTCTAAAACAACAGCAAAAGAGACTGAACTTCGTCAAAAATTTTTGGAAAAAAGCGTACATTTAAAGCTTTCTCTCAAAGAAAAGTATCCTAAATTAGACTTTCTGCGAGAATTTTGCAGAGAATCTGCTTAATATTATCTGCCTTTTATAGTAGAACGCAAAAAATTATGACTGAGCCATTTGCTTAGCCATCACTAACCAATTAGTACCCTAGTATCAGAGAAAAAGAATATTGTAAAATCTATCTTCTTAAATTTTATTGCCTCTTTCCATGTAAAAATATTTTCAATTCCTCGATTTAAAACACATTAAAACTTATTCTAACGAAGCAAAACACGAGGAACGTCATGAAAACCAATTTTTGAATGCGTCTTAAATCGTTAAATTCAAATTACTTTTATGTGGTAATTATAGCAAGACAAGAAAAATTTCTCTTTAGCAATAAAACTCAGAAATATAGCAGAAAAAGAAATGGCAGAAAGGGTCCGAAATTTGGCGGGAGAAACTCCCCGCCGTAATCGATAACGCTAGGCTCAATCATGATAGTACTCTTTTAGGAACCATATTTGCATTTCTCTCAATATATTCGTTACACCCAAGTTTCTCGTATTTTTCATGTATTGTTCCTATCAAAGAATGTAGTTGAGTTTTGGGCTCAACAGTATTTGTTTTTTTTCGCATCTTTCTGTTCTATATACTGTACAAATAGATTTTGATGAAATGTACCTATCTAATCTCAACAACAGCAGAGCTGTCGTTTCATTCTAATTGTTGTGCTATTACATATTAATAATAAAATCTCAAGTAACTTGCTGAAGAATCTGTCTTTTTTAGATAGAACATGTGTCTTTAGTCAAGTTTGTGTCATTAATTTTCAGTTTGATCTTGGAAATCATTCGATTGATTTCAAGCGTCCAGAAAGTTAACAAGTCACATGTCTTTCATTTATTTAATATTTTTGACAAATTTTAAGCGAAAACCATTTAGAATAGTTAATTAGAAACGAGGCTAGAGTTTTTAATAGAACTCTCTCAATAATAGGCTACGGCGATTTTACGAAAGAATTGCTTCTGTTTGTACCCGATCACATCAATCTGTAGAAAATTCTGGAATATAAGGTTAGTTCATCCGCACGACATGATGAGTGAAATATTAGTAATAGCTTCAATTTCACGGTTTATTGTATTAGAAAAATATGTTTTTACGAGACGATCTAGAATCAGAGAACTCTTCTCTGATTAATGAAAATGAGTATATAGCATCGCGGTATAGATTCAAGTCCCTCTCCTGTATGATCCCCAAAGTTGCTGTTGCTATTCTTTCCGCGCAAATTACACTATCTCGTACAAGCAATCGACTCTACTTTGTCGCATAGCTAAAGATTTTGGACAATGTTGGAATACAATTCTCATAATGTTTTTAACTTTTTAATATAGGCACTAACTCATCTGTGGTTGCATCAGAATCAAATCTCAGACAATGGGGCACAATATTTGGGTAATGCGTTAAAAGATAATAAAGTAAGCTACTTTCTTAAGTCGAAATTTTCACTGAGTCACACACTCTCGTATAAAATTGTTGATGATTAACAGTCGAATCCGACGACTCCGTAGAAACATCCATGAGGGGAACTTGTCAAGATTATATTTTATCAATGTCGACGAATTTGTAAGACTGTGCTACTGCTTCAAAGATAATCTATAGGATGTAAATTTCAAGTTCATGACTAAATATTGTCATATTCAGTTGGATGTATTTTGAAATAATCATATATCACATTTTCAATAAGATTATCAGATAATTTCGGACAAGCTTGACAAATTTCGATCTTAAATTCCTATAGAATATGAATAATGCGCTGTATCGGGATTTCGTGTGACAGAAGCCTTGTACATATATGAATTTCAGCTTAAAATTAAAAAATAAATTTTTCATTTGATAGCTAACGAACGAAGATTTTTTCTGATTTGTGACTTTAAAATCTCGAGCAATGATTAATTATCACAGATGGAAATTTCCACCAAAATTCATATGAAGCAATTCCATTTCTGCTCCGAATTTTAGACGAAAAGTAAAAATTTATACTTCAATTCGTAAATTAATAGCCAAGGATTTTTTGCAGTTTCTCTTGTCAATATTTCGCAAAAGCAAGAATTTTCCTTCTCTTTTCATTTGATTGTCTTTCAGTTCTGGTAATAATTCCAGTTCCTAATTGAAAAAATATTGTCAATTTCGAAAAAAAGGTGGGTGGTTATTTCTGTTTTTGAATAACTTTTGATAGGAGAAAAATAGAGAGCTGCGATTTTCACCATTGCAAAGAGAAGATGGACACACATCGAACTATATATTATAAGATAATTTGACATAGTTTTTTCAAAGTCTTAAAGCAACATTTTTAAAAACGAACTTATTCCGTAAGGTGCTTAAAGTAATTTCTCAATAATTTCGTGTGTATTCGAACCGCTAATAGAAGATCTACAAAACTATAGGCATTTTTTTCTACTAACTTCTGTGAAAAAAATCACTGTTTTGCGTTGTTGTCATAAAATAGGAACTCCGATTTTCGGAATTTGTTTTAGAAAATTGATTAAGAAAACTTTAACACGCCTCCTGGGAAAATCTATACTATACGTTTCGACGCGTCTTCATCTCCTCTTTCCAACGGTTAAAATCGCAATTCTCTTAGATTCTTACTTGAAAACTATGAAATAAGGAGTTTTCATTGTTTTCTACATCAATATCTAAGTAGTAAAAGAAAATAAATTGAGCGATTAGTACTTCCACTTACTTTAGTGAGAATGAATTGCACTTTATTATGAAAATGAGGTGAGAATTCAAGACTATGCTTTTAATTCGAGAACAGATAAATCAGGAAATATCATGAAAAAATGATTTTAAGCAAGCACTAGGACCATCTCTTTCTATGTGACGGCATTTAGTTCTTTTACAAATTTCGGTTCAAAATTACAAAGCAATCGATTTTCCTTCTCACTGGTGTCAATATTTTATAAAAAGACGAAGTGCGATGCTAATTTCAGTTCATTTTGATGACAATGAATTCTATTCCATCATAAATTTGAGTTCGAAATTCAGGGTTAAATTTTTAATTCCAAAATTTAAAAACGACAACCTATTCTGGCTTCTTTTGCTTCTATTTTCAATTTCAGCGCAAAACTGCAATATCACACTTTTATTTGAGAGTTCAAAAAGTAGAATTTTAGTCTTTTTCTTAGTTCAATATGTTGCAAATAGAACTTTTTTTATAACTAAGAAATTGTTCCACTTCGATGTCCAAATACGTTGAAGTGTCCATGTTGAGTGAGAGTTCGGTCTAATTTGAAAAAATGAATGTATTGATTTGATGCGTTTCAACCAAGTTTTTCTCTTTAATCAGTTGAAATAAATTCCTAAACTGAGAAAAAAAAAGTAGACAAATCTATGATAATAGCAGTTCTTCCTTTTATCTCACTTGCTTTTATATTCAAAACAATATGTCGATTTTTTTTTTCTTTCGAAACTTATTCTCTTCAATGTTTGATCCTATACTTTGTTCCTCGTTTATTCAGTAGTTTCGTTCTGTCCTTTTTGAAAATTTTTCTTACATTTCATGGGAACTTGTTTATGGTGCATGGGAAAACTTATCATGAGCTATCGAACTTGTGTGCTATTACATTTCTGAGCTGAAATTGAATTTAGTTTGAGCAGAAAATCTTCTGCAATACATTTAAACGTTGAACATCTCTCATTGGCAAAGAATCATCGTTTTAGTCTTGAAAATATTTGAAAGACATTTGCTTAAAGGTATTTCCATTCAATATTGAATATTTTTTTCAATTTTATTCATCAGAAACGATATAGTATGAGCAGCAAGAGAATCTGATGAGAAACTCACTTCTTTAAAGCCATAAGTAGTGAGAGTGCTTGGAGAAGTTTGGCACAATCGATGTCATCATTGAAGAAGCAAGTGCAGAAATAGTCGTTGTATTTCTGCATGATCATTGTCTTATGAGCCTTATTCTTTTGTTCGTTCGTGTTGAGCAAGAGATATTGTTGTCGAAAGATGACTGATTTGCCTTGCAGGCTTTTAATGAACGTTCAGATGTTGAAGTGATATTTCAAACTTGAACGAGAGAAGGAATGGTCAAGCGAATATGCCTCCATTTCCACAACAATGTCGTCGAAAACCAAATTCGATCTCATTGAGTGGAAGTAGAACGAGGGTCATGAACTTCCGAGCAGAGAAGCTAACGTCAATATTCATCTTGTAAAATTCTGCAAGCCCGAATATCTGAATTCTTCGATGAATGGCACAGAAATGGACGGATGAATCATGAACAAACATGATATTCTTGATACTACGTTAACAGAATTCTTGAGACATTTTCTTTTTTAGAGGTTTTGATTTCTGTTTTGCGCCTTTTTCTATCCCAGACTTCTTGCCATGACCGTTTTGTCTATCAAAAGCGTAGTAGGTATTTCGGGCGGAATAGTATGAGCTTTTTCAGCATCTTTCTTTTTAATATTATTATGAGAAATATTTTTTTATTCAAGTTTCAATCCATTCTTGGCAGTTAAGATGTTGGATTCTTGATGCTAGTGACCGCACAATATATAATGAACCAGACAAGCGCTAGTAAATTATTTATATGGAGTAAATTACTTGTTCGAATAGCATAGATGACTTTAGCCATATCTTTGTCATTACCTTACAGTTAGATCTTGGTAATTATCTGATTTATTTCAAGAACTGAGACAGTTAATAAGTCCGATTTCTTCCTTTCAGTTAGAGTTGAGTCAGATTTTAATCCAAAGCCTGTAAGAATGGTTATGAACGATATAGAAGTTTTGAAATAGAATGCTATCAAGAATCGGTCACACTGATTTTTCAAGCGAATTGTTTTATTTTCCTACCTGACCGCATAAGTCTAAGACTAATTCTTGAACGTAGAGATAGCACATCCAACCACGTCCCACTAAGTAACACTAATAAGGTTTTCAATTTTAGTGTTTATTTTATCAGGAAAATATTTCTTTCGAGACCATCTACAGTCAGAAAACGTATCACTAATTAAAGCGAATGAGCATATTAAACGAATACTTGTAAGAAGTCAAATCCTCTCTGTAATATCCCTTAAATTGCTATTCGCTTTCCAGTCTCAAAGGAGTGACCTAGTACATAGTGATAGATTGTACATTATCATGTATTGAAAGACGTCAGATATCGTTCGAGTGCCATTCTCATAGTCTTCTTTAACTTTCTAATATAGGCACTCACGTACTTGCGCCTTGAAAACAATCAAATCGGAGATAATGGAGCAAGACATATCGGAGATGGGCTAAAAGACAATAAAGTAAGCCACATCTCTAACTGATTTCCTAAATAGAGAGCTTCGCTCTTTCACACACTCTCCTACAGCTGTTGATAACGAACAGTCGAATCCACGGATACATTAGAAAGATTCTTGAGGTCAAGT
>CAJNOP010002701.1:0-10580 GCA_905250075.1 Rotaria sp. Silwood1
TTCTCCATTTGAGCTTCATTGGCCGAGATGGATATTTAACTGCGTTTGATCTTCTTCTTTTCTCTTAACATTTTTGTCTTTGTCTACGTGAGGTCAGTCAATCGATCACAATCATATCTCCTCAGGCATTGATATCTTTTATACCGATCCAGAAGGCAGTTAAGAGGCCTTCACTTCCTGATTTTTTCATATATGTTGTAAAGCTCATCAAGTTACGTATGATCCGGATTTTTTTCGTTTTTTCGATTTTTTTTGACTGAGGTATTAAATATGCAACTTTCATTTTCTGATGGGAGCTCAGCAGAAATGAAAGAGTATTTTAAAAAAACCTGACCACGCGCCTCATCTAGACAGAGCATGGTAGACCAAAAGCGTTGTAGGAAAAAAGATGCGCAATGCCCGGTCCCGGCTCTACCTAGAAGGTAACAGTGTTGCTGCCGCGAGGTCAAGCAGCTGGACCCGCTCGGTCTCGCCGTGGGTCGAATCGTGCAGGCGCTGCAGTACACTCCACGTAAACCGCGATCTGCCTAAATCGCTATATTTAGAGATTCCCAAAACATGTTCATGACGATTTTAACCTCAGCTCGTTTACATTGGGCGTTCCAACGGTTTCTAAACCAAACTTCTTTCAAACCGCAGTCTCTTAAGAAAAAATTACACCGAAAAAAATCGTTGTAAATCGTGGGTTCTCTATAGTAAACCTCGGTATCATTCAAAAAAAATAGCACACATACGAAAGCAGCAACGATCGGCTCACCGATGCAGGCAGCAAAAAGACTAACTCCGAACCAATTAGATGTCATTGACGGAACGAGCAAAGAAATAGCCGTATCGTAAGCAAGGCATCAGCAAATAGATTGTTATAGTGTCGAATATATTTTATAGATAAAGGAGCAAAGAAAGGAACAAATTATATTCGTAAACGATGCACGGAAAGTTTTTTGGATCACATATAGGTGTGCCCGCTGTTTGTTACGATTTTAATCGGGATTTAGAAAATCGATGAGTTTCGAGATTTCTTGAGACCGCGGTGTCAGAAGTTCAACCGCGATAGTGGTATCAGTGAAAATCACAGTAATCCTTATCCACTTGTCTGATACAAGCCGCGATCGAGTTTCGATCAAATATAGTATTAGTTTAGTCTTGAAATGGAAAACACGTGGTAGCTACTAGGAATTCAAAGGTAAGAAGATCGAATTTCAAAGAAAGAAACGGAGCTTGGACAAACTGTCGGTTCCACTTAGGCTAACCGCGATGTGAAAACACCGTGACTCAATAAGAAACAACCGTGGTTTATCTACATTATGGTTTCAAGCGAGCGGAATATACCATGGAAATCAGACCTTTTATTCAAATCGCTGAAAACTAAGATTTTATTCAAAGAATTTCTCCATGGCTGGTAGACATACAATTTCTGCTTTAAGATCTCTTATTTCATAAAAGTCTGAATGACTCATTTGTTTCTTTCTCTCTTCATTTGCAACCTGTATTGACGTTCACAAGTCTGTGCAACATCATCTTCCTTAATTTCATTTCGATGTGTGTGCGCACTATCGTTTTTGAGCGCATACGCTAAGCATTGCGCTCAAACCTAATTGTTTAGGCATAATATTAAAATAACTGTCAGTTGACGGCCTCATTCATGAAAAGAGATTGCTTTCAGAATCTTTTCTTTGTTCATTTGAAAAAGAAGTTTTCTTCTAGAAATTTAGTTATTGAAATCGAATGGTATGTAAGATTCAGTTTTTTCCAAAAGACCTATCAAATATCTGCAATCGGAGCTTATTTATAACTATTGGACACCTAATCAAGAATATACATATTGATTTTAGATAGGTATCTAAAATCTGTGTTGCTCGCTGCTTGAGTTCGGTTAGATTTTGAAACTCAAAATAAACTGAATTAAGTCTCAATTGCATGATTTTAGAAGGAAGTTGAAAGAAACATATTGGAAGATTTCCATGCTAGAGTACAACAGCCGTTTCATCTCTTATTTGTTTCTTATGAAAACGGATAGAAAGACGAATTTGTATTTTTCAGGTCCAATTCGCTGTGTGAAATGAAAATCGAATCACATCGGGTAGGTTAGGGTAGCTGTTGCTAAATAGCTGATACAGCCCATCGTGGGCAGAATCAACCAAAAAATCGACCATTTACTATCTAGAGATAATACAATTTTCCCAACAAAATAGTGACAAAAGTAAGCTTCTTCGAAAACAAATTGGAACTTAGAAAGAAGACGATCAACGCGAAATGACGTCATCAAGGGAGAGAGTTTTCGCTTGATGACAGGAGAGAGGAGAAAGTCGAAATGGTTGAAAAAGTGATAAAATAATTTCCGAATGACTCCTATGCAATCTTCAAGCAGCAGTAGAATCTAAAAGTTTTGATTTAGAGTAGGCAAAATAGTTGAACAAAACTTTCCTTATGGCCATTCATTTGCCCTTCTATGACATTCAACCTTGCCATCAACCTGATATCTTGTTTTATACTGAATACGATGCTTGAACAAAACTATTGTTATAGCCATTCATGTCCTTTGTGATGGCATTTAATCATGGTTTCACTTCTGCTCTTCCGTTAGACAAGCAAGTTAATTAAATCGAAGCCTAACTTTGCGATTCGCTTATCAATTGACCCACGGTTTTAGTACCAAAGGGAAGGGTTCGGTGTATGATTCCCAAAATACTTGAATAGCGACATTGTTATGACCGTTCGGTTGAAATATAATTCTTCGGCAGTGTTAAAAATGGTAAATCTTTCTTTTTAACAGAGTAAAATAGTTGAACATCAAATCATTCTGACCACTCAATGACCGTCTAAATATCGACATTGTTTTAAATTGAAAACCTTTGTATTAGTGTAGCCGAAATAGTTGAATACAAACGTAACCAATAAAATTGTGGTGATGGTCATTGCAAGAATGTGGAGTGTTATAGTATATTGCTATAATGTATACCTTGATCATTTCTATTCTCCTTTCTTCGATTTTTCCTTTGTTCTTCTAATATCTTCTATATCATGTACTCACTTCGATTTACTTCTTTTCTTTGTCCTCGATTAACCCTTACGAGTCTCTCTACTTTTGTCTTTGTTTTCATGTTCGTATATATACACTCGTTTTTTATCTTGAGGGTGAGACAAGCTACCACAATACAATTAAGAGTATTTCACTTTTGCGATAATTAAGATTATCAAGTGGCATATACCGAGTATCTGAAGATCAATTCAATAAAGAACTAATCTAATACAAAATATAAATAGAAATCTACTCGAAAGTAGAGATCTACAACGCCTTAACGGGTGAGACAAGCTACCACAATACAATTAAGAGTATTTCACTTTTGCGATAATTAAATTTTCAATATGATTGTTTTAGTTTTGAAGAGGTTCATATCTAGAATGAGAAAAAGAAAACAATGTAAGTATATGGTAGATAGGTTGGAGGGATTTTATAGAATGACTATATGCTAGTTTATTTTTTGAATGTTCATTATAGTAGTGGGTGTGGGTGTGGCAAGCAGCCATGACACGTGTTTCGTCCTTGCTTAAGGGACTCGACAGATGGCAAACAGTACTATAGAATTAAATAATCCTAAGTACTGATCATATACTGTTCCAATGAAGAATTTTTCAAAGGAATGATAGATTCTATTTATAGTTGTGTGGCAAGCAGCCATGACACGTGTTTCGTCCTTGCTTAAGGGACTCGACAGATGGCAAGGGTGTGGGTGTGTATAAAAGCTCAAGATTTTATTTAGATACACAAGCGATAATTACGACCGGTTTCGATCTTGCTTAAGGATCATCATCAGGTAAGTTTGGTATCTAAATTTAGCTGCATCTCGATCGAAATTCAAAATAGTGGTAGTTCTATAAGAGTTTTCGAGAATCAAAAACTCTCAACAAACAGCCATCAAATTTTGTTGAACTAGGATCACAAATAGTTCAAATTCAACTAAATTTTCAGAGGAAAAGAAAGTTGAGATGTGCTATTTGAGGTCGCAGCCAATAATTCGCAGAAAGAAATTCCGAGAATTATTTGGTGTGTATAAAAGCTCAAGATTTTATTTAGATACACAAGCGATATTTACGACCGGTTTCGATCTTGCTTAAGGATCATCTTCAGGTAAGTTTGGTATCTATATAAACTGCATATCGATCATGTTTCGAAACAGTCAAAATGCTATGAAAACTTAGCAAGAAAATTGTCAGCAAACGTCGAACAAAATTTTTTGAAAGATGACCACCAATAGTTCTTTAGCGGTCAAGAAGGTAAGAAAGTAGAATAATTATTAGAAATCGCAGATAATTTAAAACCAGGTGTATGTAGAATTGAATTTTGTAGAGACCAAGCATACTTACGATGCGATTTAGCTTTGATGGTGTAGTTGATGTGATCAGGTGATGATGAAATAGTCGTGTTTAAGTTTTAGAGTTTTCGTACATCCTCTGTTAATTGTTTTGAGTGGTAGTTTGTTGAAATAGTTTGTGGCAGAGGGTTCTGTTACCGACTTGTTTAATAGTTAGATGTTGTCGTTTGTAGATGTCATGTAAAATGAAGTATATCTAAAAGAAGGAAGGAAAATTTGTAGTTTTATTTTGTACATCGATTTGTAATGTTTCGAAGAAGAAGGGAAAAATTTGTTCAGTGCTACGAGCAACTTTTATTTATTTATATCGGTGAAAATTTAGTATGTTCGTCGTGATGAGATTTGATGATCGGCATTGTTATCATGTTGGTTTTTGTTTTCAGATGAGTGCATTATCGTTATTAGCTGTTGGTTGTGCGATTTGATTGGGTTTTCGTTTTAGCATATGAGTTGGAGGTTTCTTGTGCACAAACATATCTTCGAGAGTATGATTAGTTCTGACGGCAAACTTTAATTGGACACGTTCGACACTAGAACCTGTATGTCCGAAATGTTGTTTCCACCAAGTACGGAATTCTGGTTGAAAGGCTAATCTTGGTCCGCTTTCGAAGTTATATTTTGCATACATAACATTCGAATCCCAAGGCATTTTTTTCTGTAATGGTTCAGGTAAGGCATCAAGATCTTCGATTGTCTCTTGTAGTTGTTTTTCTTTTCTTGTTGGTTTATGAAGTAAGTTTTGATGTATTTCGTGGTACACGTCTGAATCGAGCCTTTCTAGTACGGGCATAGCCTGGTTGATTTGGAAGAATCGGTGAAAATGTTTAGAAACAAATGAAGGTGGATACTCGTTTAGTAATATCGATAGATCAATTCGAATGCATTCTATGTCAAAATCTTCAACATTCGAGCAGATTCTTGCCGCTCTCAATAGAGCAGCGTATGGTATATTATGATAAACATGTCGTGGATGGTCGGATGTGTAAGGTAGTATATAGGGTTCAGCGGCTGGTTTATGAAAGATTGTTGTTTTCAATTGATCATTATCATTGCTGACTGTGACATCGAGAAAGTCGATGGTAGATTGAATGGAATATGAAATTCGAATATTTGTATCTTTTCTATGAGCATTTTCTAATCTTTCTTTAACTTGATCGAATGTTAGGTTTGTTGTCATGAATACATCATCAATAAAGGGTGTCCCAGAAGTCCTGAAACAATTTTTAGAATTCATCGTTCTCGCATTCTACAAAAGCAAATTCGCTGAAACTTTGGTAGATTGTTGTACATATGTGGCACTACATAACTGCAAAATTTGAGATCTATACGTTGTACTGCGGATGAGAAACTGTAACAACACTGACATGTACTATTTTTTAAATTTTCTTGGTCATCTTCGGGGTGGGCAACACATTTTTTTATTTCGTCTATATCTCGGGGTAGGTAGATGATAAAATCTTGATTTTATTTCTAAAAAATGTACCGTGAAAAGCTCTACAAAAATTGTAATAACAAATCCCTATTGACTTTTGTTAATGGTCTTTGCCCTACTCAAAATGAAAAAGCTACATGATAGTACGACTTCTCACCATAATAAAAAAGGTTTGGAAGACTTTTTTGTTTTCCAATAGGAATTTGTTTATACAGCTTTTGTAGAGCTTTCGACGGCGCATATTTTGAAAAAAAATCAAAGTTTTATCATTTTCTCAAGCTGAGATACATGCAAAACAAAAAGGTCTTGCAAACCTTTTTTTATTACGCACAGTATGGTGAGAAGTCGTACTATCATGTAAATTTTTCATTTTGAGTATGAACACAAGTCAATAGGGATTTTTTATTACAATTTTTGTAGAGCTTTTCACGGCGCATCTTATAAAAAAAATTCAAGATTTTATCATCTACCTAAGCCGAGATATACACATTTTGACAGACCCAGAATACAGGAAAATTTAAAAAATAGTACATTTTAGTGTTGTTACAGTTTCTCATCCACAGTACAACGTATAGATCTCAAATTTTGCAGTTATGTAGTGCCACATATGTACAACAATCTACCAAAGTTTCAGCGAATTTGCTTTTGTAGAATGCGAGAACGGTGAATTCTTAAAATCGTTTCAGAACTTCTGGGACACCCTTTATATCTAAAGACAACAATAGGAACATCATTAATGGTATTAAATATCATGCGAAGATTTTCAACTAACCGTCCGTAGATTTCTTTGTCTGCTTCTTGATTTTGTATTAATTTTTGTTCCCAATCTAACATATAAATATTGGCTAATGTTTGTGTAAAGGCGGATCCCATAGCTCCACCACGTATTTGTCGATAATATTTATTTTCATAGGCAAAAATATTTGTATCCAATACGAGACGAGCCATTCTCATAATATCATCAATGCGCAATGTTCCAATTTTCTTATTGTGTAAATGTCGTTCGAGAAATTGCATTAATGCCTCTAAAGCACCTTGCCGTGGGATCATTGTATACAGATTTTCAACATCAAAAGTGATAAACAAGGTCGTTGGTTTTAAATGACCATCGGCAACATATTTTTCTAATGTTCGAACAAGATCAATACCGTTAATAAAAGTGGTCTTTCGTGCAACACGTAGAAATACAGGGGCTAATAGATCATTAAGAAATTTGGACACTTCTGTTGCTGGTGCATGAATAGCTGCTACAATTGGTCGTAATGGTGTATCAGGCTATGAAACAATACAGATAAAAATGAATTGAAAGGCGACGATAATATGTGTATCGTCCAAATTGTAATGATACAATAAGCAACTTACTTTATGTGGTTTTGGGATAAAATGAAGATGTGCCAATTCTAATGTATCTGTTTTTGGAGACATGTTCTTATGTTGCTCTTGATTAATAGCACCCTTTTTTAAAAGAGAAACTAGAAGAGTAGTAACCAAGTGATGACTTTCCGATAAAATACAATGTTCGTTCGAGATCTCCTGATAAGCTTTTGTTTCGATCATATATTTTGATGCTTTCTCGGCAAAAACTGTAGCATTACCTACATAAAATACTTTGCTTTTGTCAGTTCGACGAACAGTAATGTCGGGGCGTTGACGTAAAATGTTTATAATACTTTGTACTACTTTGCGTTCACGTCGAGCACGAATTTCTAGCTTACATGGTAATTTTTTGGATTGAAGTTCATAGAGGATTCGTTTCAAGGATGGAAAGCCTTCTTTTTCACGTGGTTCGACAAGTTGCATGCGATGATCATCAAGACAACCTTGGACAATGGTACGTAACGTCTTGTATTGTTCATTGACAATAGCATCAATAGATTGACGTGAGAATCGACTTTGACATGGTGGAATATATTTAAGACCTTTGATAAGCATGGACATTTGTATTAGCGATAGATTTAAATCAGTTTCGATGAAAGGTGATGAGGCAGTGATGTTTGTATAAATGCTTAGATTGCTCCGGCGGATGCGTTGCCTTTGTCGTTGTCCACCGACGGAGCCTGCTCGAAAAAAAGACATCAATTTATATTGAAGTAATTCTTGTGCACGTTTTTTCATATTTTCTGCACGAGTTTCCATGGAGTTGATGAGTAATTCAGTAGAAGATCGTATTTGATCACCGTCGAGTAGTCGTAATTTATTTTTCGTATCGACTGCCAATTGAGCGTGACCACGAGCCGTATCTTGAGCTATAGCAATGGTCATAGCCATCATATCAAATTTATATTGTGTAATTGTTTTTGAATAACGTGATGCCATACTAGCACGTCGATCTTTATTAAGAATAGGACGTGAGAGCATTGTTTGAATAGACGCAATGGATTGATTAAGAATTTTATCAAATGATTTAGGAAGTTGTCTTAATGACACTCGTTTTCGAAGTACCTCCAGTTCCGCGAGTGCTTTCTGTTCATCTGCAACGGCTTGCCAATATATTTTTAGGAGCGCAACCTGAAATGTCAAACAATCAATTTCATTAATTTCGATTGAAGATAATGAATCTATGCTATAGACACCGACCTGTTCTTCAGTTGGTTTCAAGTCATAGACGGCCGCAATCAAGCGATGATCATCAGCATCGAATTTTAACATGGCTTGTTTATGTTTGAATTGAGCATTTAAGCGATAGAGACCATTTTTTACCATTGCTTGAATGGCATTTGAGAGAAATGTTGAATCAATGGAAGGTTGAACTTTTTCTGTCCATTCTGGTAATTGAGTGAGATGTTGTTGTAATTGGTGATCAGTGCGATTCAATTGATGTTGAATTGTTTTTTGACGTTGTTCAACAAATTTCTCTGATCGACCATATGATACACATGTATTATGTTCTTTAGCTTTTGACTTCGATACTCGTGGAGCCCAAACACCATCGTTCATACCGATATCAAAATAATCTTGCCATAGTTGTTGTTGTAATGTTAAATAATTCATCAAGTTAAAGATATGAGCTAATTCACGTGTGGATTTTAACTTTTGATCACTGTCTAGCCACTCATAAATTTGATGGCCATCGTGAACTACTTTTGATAACATTTCTTTAAATTTCCGATTGGATACTGTCAAATATTGAGGTACGAAAGTAGACTTTAAATTTTTTGTTGATATTTTTGGCTGACCATTCAGTTCATGGATCATTTTTGTTAAAACATTATTTGATGCAACATTTTTCTTCGTCTTCTTGGAACATCCTTGTGCAATCGATAATCGACTCAATGATTTACTTAAATGTCTGTCAATTTTAGTCGGTACATTGCGTTTACGCTTCTTTGAATTAGACTGAGGAATGATGTCATTTGATGGAATTTCCTGATCATTAGAAAACAAAAGAAATCATTGATATAATTAGTTTTTATCTTCTGATAAATGTTCTTACCACCATTTGTTTATCCTGTGCCATGTTGATCATTTGATTACCAATTTCGTTTACTTCCATTGCAGTTTCAAGCACAGTTTCTTGTTGTTGTTGTTCACGTTTTCTTTCAACTCTTGCTTGCATTAATAATGCCCTGGTTTCTTCATCCAAGTTTCGTTGACGCAATCTTCGTTGAAAATGTTGTTCTGCTCGATCACCACGACTTTTCTTATTTTTTTGCTTCGTCGTCACTATTTGTGGTTGCTGTTTGGACGGAGGATGCAAGATGTTGGGGGGTGTGCGTACTAGACTAGCCGAAAGTTGACTCCAGCAATGCGCTTGAGCATTGGGGTATCGCTTGTCAGTCATCGTACTCCTATGGAAACAATGGCTATTAATTGAAATTTATCTAAAAACAAAATGAAGCCAATCAACATAAGCTTATGTGATAGAGTATCCGAAAAGCGCTTGTATTTTTTAAATCATCTATTTAATACTAATACAATTCAGAAGAGCGTACCACGACCGGTTTCGACCTTGCTCAAGGATCTCTTCAGGTGGCTTAAGACATCTTAATCGATTTCGAGAATCAATTAAAATATCTTCTACATTGTCGTATGAAAGCGAATTTTTTGACGAAATGTAGAAATATTGAAATGGGTACAATTTAGGGTGTGGGTGTGGGCGTGGATGTGGGTGTGTATTAATTTCAAGGAATACTACGACTATAGTTTCGATCTTTACTCAAGGGTCAATCCTCAGGTAGTTTTTTAGCACTGCATTCTTTTGTATAAATGAAATTAAGAAGTAAAAAGAACTTCCGACGTTTAATATATAAAAACGTAAAGCAAGCAGAGATTTCTTAAATTCAATACGGTGTGTATTAATTTCAAAGAATACTACGACTATAGTTTCGACCTTTACTCAAGGGTCAATCCTCAGGTAGTTTTTTAGCACTGCATATGTGTATGTGTGAAGATTTGAAGTTGATGGAAGTGCCTGCACTGAATTAGTTTATCTATTTTGTAGCACGTAAGTTTGCAATATTTTAGTTTTCTACAGTGGGTTTCATGAAAGTTCTCAGGTTGCTTGTGAATATTCATTTCGTTGTACTGTTGTGGATTGATGCATGGAAATGTATTTTAGGAGAATTAGATTTGTGTTTGGTATTGGTGTTTTTCGTCGATAGATGCTTCAGAATGATTATTTTCAAAAGTTAGGAGAGGATTTTTTTTGTTGTTGATAGTACCCAGGAAGAAGTGAAACGCTGAAAATGCCGTTTAAACTGTCATAATCACCCGTTCTATTAGGAAACGGTAATAAACGGCAAGAAAAAACGTGATCATCACTTTTCTTGCCGTTT
>CAJNOP010002702.1:0-16204 GCA_905250075.1 Rotaria sp. Silwood1
CTAAATGCATTGTATGTAAGTGTTACGTTCTTGAACTTCTTCATTCTAACTGATATTAATTTCAATTTAATTAAACCAAAATTTTGCAATCTAGAATTTATATGCTTTCACTTGATACAGAATGAGTTTTTCACTATCCTGCCTTTTATCTCAAAAGTCTTCTATTAAATTTGTTTTCCTGCTTCCTACTCATTAAAACATTCACTCTAGCAATTTCTACCAACTAATAACGACCTCATCTTGCCAATTTATTGTATCTTAGCAATTATAAACGAAATATTCTTCATCATTTCTATGGTTTGCGCGTAACTTTCAGATAAAATTCGAATTATTCAATGCGAAGGTCACAGGAAGGATTAGGACATCAATTCAATTAGATATGCTGTATTCTTGTTAGAACATATAATTAACCAAAGTAATCTGTATAGACAGATCTGCTTGTTGCTATCTTGTTTTTTATTTCTTGTATAAGTTTTTCTCAAATAAATAGAGAACACTTTCAAGAATAACATACGAAAGAGTAAGAAATAATGTTGAAATGAAAATCAGAAAATTTTTATTGATGAGGATGTGTCTGTGGGATGAAGAGAAGATCAACATCCACACCTGTTGAAAGCAATTATCAGAATGAACTCACACACTCCGTTGTCTAATAATCTAAGTAAACGGTAAACATTCATGTTTAAAAAAATATCTATATTTCTTTTATTTAGATCGTTTAAACATTCCAATAAACAGTACGTATTTCCTTATAAATATATATATATATATTTTTTTTTTTCTTTGGTTTAGTAAGTCTGATCGTTCATTGAAATGATTAGACGATTGAAATGGAAGAAAAATGTGTTTACTTCATATAATTATAATAAATGATCTTTTTCTTTTTCTTGGATCATTTACACATTCCCATGAACGGTAAGTATTATTTAATAAACAAAAAATTTCCTTCTTCTATCTAGCCAATTTGAACATCGAAATAAGCGGTAACTATTAATTTATAAAAAACATTCTATTTTGTTGGTTTATTTCGATCACTTATACATCTCAACCCATAGTAAGTGTTATTTAAGAAGAATAACTTTTTTTGTCTTCTATTTAGATCATTAGATCATCGAAGTCAACGGTAAGTTTTTTTTTAAATCAATATCTTATATTTGGATCTCTCGATAGAAAATGATCAAAATTCTTTCACAAAAACTGTTGTATAGTTTATTGCACGTAGGAAGAAGGAAAACATCTCTCTCCGCATCAATGAAAAACACGTTTAAGCTTGTTGATAATTGCAGTAATTTATATGCGAAAAGAAAGTGATAGTTGTAGGTTTACATACTACAGCGAGCCTGGTTATCGTAAAGATTGCTTGAATAATCGTGATTGTTCTTGGAAGATAGCAAAAAAAATCAGAAAAAGTTGCGGCTTTTTTAGGAAAATCAAGAACACAGTTGGCATTAATCGTCATTTAGGCGATTAGTCGCATGTCATTTCGTGCAAAACCAGACTGACAAGTCGTCATTAAGTCGCCGTTATCGGCAACGATTTTGATGAGATGGTTGTTAATATAGTTATGAACTGAGGTTTGATCACGATGTATGGGATTTTCTCATGTGGGAGTGTGGTTGTGGTTGTGCATGTCGGACGATATTCACTTTTCTTACATACCCACATCCGCACTCTCGTACGAGCGCCTGTGTTCAGCATCAGTTCTCAAAACAAAATTGAGCAAACGGTGAGAGATTATGGTTAGATCAAATTTAGTCGAGGGTGAAACGAGTCGTGGCCACGAGCGTTATTTGTATCATCTAACAATCAACAATAGAGTTATCCTGTGAAGTATCTTATTGATTTTCGAGTTTGCCTGCTTTAATATGAACCTTATGTTATTCCCTTGTCTTGATGATTAATATTATAGATAACAGAAGATATTCTATCTCTAGTATTCCTCTTAGCAAGACAATTTTCTATCCGTTGTGTTTCTCTGATTCATCGAAACACCAAAATTCCTAAATAACTTTCTAATATGAAACAATAGTAAACAGCGTATCAAACACTAATTAATGGAGAATTTTCAATTGAAAACACAATCTTTGCATGAATATTTTAAAGATAATGTTCCATATATTGTCAACATTGGATTCATTTACAGTATGAATAAATTGCGACGAATAGTTGTTTGTGTTAGATGACACAATTTGATACAGAGAAAAAAGACGCTTCGTTAAAGGTTGTTTTTTTCTTGGAAGTCACATTTCGAAAGTGTATTATCATCGACATGACTCAGTTTGATCTATATATTACTAATATGATAAGTAGAGTAAAAATGACACATAATAATAGGAATGGCATTTCCAATAGACATCGAAAGCTAATGTGAGAAAAAAAGAAATTAATTGTTTAAGATCTAATCTAGAATTTGATAGATTTGGTTTTTTTTGTGTTAATATTGATTTAAAATTGTAAAAACAGAATAAATTCAATTTCGAACAAAATATATTTTTTAATATTTCATATCACTAAAATAAACAAAAAAAAACAACATCGAATATCTCTCTCTTCCATATAACATAGTTTCAATCAATTAATCATTGATTAATAAATTAGCAAATATTTTTGTCGAAAACTTGTCTAATTTCGTCAAATGATGCGACTTGCATTTATGAAAAAGTTTTGATTATATCTTTTGTGATTGGTCTTGTCAAATGAAATATTATTCATTTCTGTCGGTAGAAAAATAATGTTTTTTTTTTCTCTTTCACAATTATTGTAACCAATCGGGCGTATCAATCAAATATTTATATATTATTCATTTATAAATGAATCGACGCAAATTTTCATCATTCATTTTGAAGTCATTTTATTATTCAACATGCCACTTCTTAAATGGCTACAGCAAAATGTTAAAAAAAATAGACCAAAAAATATAATAGAAGATTTAGATGATGATAGACGACAAGCAGAAGAAGAAACAACAAAAATAAGTTATGATGAAGAAGCAGTGATTCATCATGATGGAATAAAATTAGTTTATTTTGCATCAGCAACACCAAGTCAAAATGTGATCGATTGTCTCAGTGCATTGCATAAAGATGCTCAAGTAAGGTTATATAAAACATTCCTTTTTTGCATATTCGAATATATTTCCAGACTTTTGTTGATGAAATCAAATGTGTAGAATATGTTAAATCTACAACAGATAAAGTATTTTTAATAATTGATGGTGCACCATCAACAACTCTTATTGAAACAATTGAACCATTAATACAGATTGATTCTGTATTTGTTTATTCTTCATCATCATATACCTTTACTACAATTAGTCAAAAACAACATAATTATATACTTATTTTATGTGAAAATGAAGATACACTTTACGATTCAATAGTTAAATCTTGCGAAGAACTTGATAAACAAACAGCTGCATTTAGTATGTTCAATAAAAAAGAAAAAGAAATATATGATCTTTCAAAAGAACAGGGTTCATTTTTATTTTTTCAATTATTTAAATTTCTTTTAAAAAATTTGCCGAAAACATATGAAGCAAAAAAGACAATGATAAGAATATGTCGAAACTATTATCGAAGAAATTTAACTGAATTAGCAAATATCGATGAATTTGATCATACATATAGATCATCTGATGCTATATCATGGTATATGAAAGAAACATTTCTTTACAAGTAAGTTAATGATGAAAAGAAAAGCAACAACAACAATAAAAAAAAAAATTGGAATTTTTTAGATTTATTAACAAAACACTTCAAACACAAGATGTTGATCTTATTTATCAATTTCGGTTTTATATTACAGATTTAAGTGAACAACTTGAATTAATATTTAAAGAACTAAAAGAAAAACAAAAAGATGTTTTAAAACTTTATCGTGGTGTACAATTAAATCAGGATGAAATGACTGATTATCAAAATAGTGTTGGAAATTTAATATCAAATAGTGGATATTTATTAACAAGTAGCGAACGTTCAGTTGCTTATGATTTTGCAACAAAATCTGCTAAATCAGAAGGTGTTGTACGTGCTTTATTCGAATATTTAGTGGATTTAAACGTTGTTCAAAATATTGTTATTGCTGATATTGGACAATATTCAGCATTTCCTGAAAAAGCTCACTTTATGATTGATATCGGTAAGAGAAAAAAAAACTAAACAGTTTTATTTATCGATCAATCGAAATAGATTGAGAATATCTAAATATTAAGTTTGTTTTTGTACTTGTCATTCGGTATTATTTTCAAAAACAATTATTGTATAAGAATAATATCAGTGATAGTGCAGAATAATGATATATATATATATAGAAAAGTTCGTCATACCAGGAGCAGACAGCAATTGTTGCGTAGTCCGTCTCTCTATTGTAAAATTTCTGACTAATCCCTCGCTATAGACATAAACAAAATTGATTTTGATGAATTATTGAATAGTTTGTTATTAACTGTAGCAAAAAAATATAAGTACCATGCATCCTCATTGTTATGTCACTTTTTTTGGTATTCTCTCTATTGTCTAGAATATAACTTGTGTTTAATTTAAAAAAAAACTTCTCCTTTCAATGTATCAATAAAGCTGTTTACATTTGAATAATACTAATATTTTCGAGCTATTGGCATGTAAAACATTCGATGGTTTTAGTCAAATGCTTTTTCAGCTAATGGTCTATTTAAGAATACGTTTTCGAAAATTGTTCGTGTATTAAAGATCATCTTGTGATAAGAGATTTTTTTTGTTTTTTAATCATTGATTCTTAGGTTTTTGTAAATGATATTCTTATTTGCATCTATAGGAGCAACATTTCAAATCGATTCATGTGAATATAATGCTAAAGAAGATCTATGGCATATTAAAGTTCATGCAACTGATAAAGGTGCTGATTTAGCTGCTGAATATATTGAATATCAAAAGAAAAAGATGACTGAATCAAATATAGCATTAATCTTTGGTAATTTACTTCTTGAAATGGGTGAATATGCTAAAGCTGAACGATATTTTGATACTATTCTTAATTCATCAAATCCAAATAATGAAGAAATTGCTTGTATATATTTTAATTTTGGTCGTACACATCGATTAAAAGGCGACTTTGATCGTGCAATAAACTGTTATAATCGTGCATATAATTTACATATAAATGCTCGACCAGAACGTTTAGCAAGTGCTGGAAAAACTTTAAATGGCCTTGGAGTTGTTTATAGTGAACTGGGACGGCAAGTGAAAGCTGAGGAATGTTTTCGACAGGCTATGGAATTATATAAAAAAAGTATTCCAAAAAACCATGTTGATGTTGCTGGAACATTAATTAATTTGGGTACTATTGATTGTGATCGAAAAAATGTAAGAGAATATTTGGGTAAAAAATTTTTTTTTGTTTTTATTAAATGTTTTGATTTAGTTTAAACAAGCATTGAGTAAATATCAAGAAGCAAAGAAAATTTATGATAATTCTCTTCCACCAGGTCACCCAAATCGAGCACTACCAAGAGTTAATTTAGGTAATGTTCATTTGGCAACTGGAAATTATGAAAGCGCTCTTCAAGAATATGAATCAGCATTGAAATTACAAGAAGCATCATTACCAGCTGATCATGCAGATATTGCTCGAACATTACATAATTTAGCGATTGTTCATACACATCGAGGAAATATGAACGAAGCAAAAAAATATTTAGAACGTGCAAAAGAAACAGCTGATCGAACATTATCTTTGAAACATCCAGTTAGGACATTAATTGATAAAACAGAAGTTGTTTGAATCGACGAAGCATAAGATTATATTTATAGTCAACATTGAATAAAGATTTTCTTTGTGTATTTTAAAATTGGATGGTTTTTATTTTATTTCATTTTATTTTTATCTTTGATTAACATAAAAAAAATTTATCACTGTGAAATACTCTTTAATCTGACATCTTGTTGAATAAAATACAATGCAATAAACCAGTAACTGTTGCTTTTAATTATATCTTTGTTATAGGCAATTGAATATTATAAATATTTTATATTCAAAATTACGTAATTTACAGTGGACGTCAGAAATCTCGCACCATTTTTTTGTTTTGGTTCGTATTTCAAAAATACACGACATAGAATCAAATTTCTTTTTACTTTCGGATAGCGGAGCTCGAGTACTATATGTATCTATATGTTTGCAATGAATAATCTTTGAATCTGAAATACAAGAAAGACAACAAACTTCAGTGCTACGACAAAAACTACATAAAAAAAGACAAGCTGATATCGTTGTTATGATTTTGAGTAAGATCCTAGTAATACGAAAATCGAATAAGTTTTTGTTTGGTATTTTTACATGAGTCGATAGATCTCGACAAGCTCTACGAAGCTGTCTACATTAAATTTTTTTATAACCTTTCCTGGGACAAAAAGATTACAAAATCATTGCATGTTTTATTTGTGCTAGATGAAAAGTCGAAAATGTTTTTTTATACCAGAAAAGCATAAACATACAATTTTATTGTAATTTTTTGTCCCCAGAAAAGGGTTCTAAAAAATTTTAATATAGACGCTTTTGTAGAGCTCGTTGAGATCTATCGACTCATATAAAAATACCAAACAAAATCTTACTCGATTTTCGTATTACTCCAACTTTAGTTAGACTTCTATAACTGATAACAATTGTACCATTTTGTCTTATTTCGGATAGTTTTTGTCGTAGCACTGAAGTTTGTTCTTTTTTCTGTGTTTTCGATTCAAGGGTTATGCATTTCAAACATATGCATACTTATAGTACTCGAGCTCCGCTATTCGACGGTAAAAAGAAATTTGAATTTATGTTGTGTATTTTTGAAATGCGAATCAAAACAAAAAAGTGAGGCGAGACTTTTAACGTCCACTGTATTTTAAAAAATTAACATTCTTTTTGATGAAACGATTAATTAGCATTTGCATATTAGGTAAGGATTCACCAAGTCTTGGAACATGATTTCAAAGACGACATTTTTTCTCTATTATGAGTGTAAGTGTGTGGGTGTGAGTCTTTTCTTGAACCAGTCCTACACCCGACAACAACATTTTATTGAGACGTTTCGTGAATAACTAGTCACATCATCAGTGAAAAGTAAAAAAAATATGCTGATTTTATTTTTTCGTTCTTCAAAAATTATTTACCTGTTTTTTTTTTTTATTATTTTAATGTATCTTCACGTTTATCTTTACCCTTGACTGATGATGTGAATAGTTATTCATGAACCGTCTCAATAATATTTTCTTATCGGTGCACATTATTCTCTTATTTAATATTAAATATATTCACCGAGTAACTATAAGACGTACTAAAACAGTGAATATATTTTAATTTGCATCGGAAAATGGCATTGAATTCAGTGAAAGTGTGTTGTCTGTATGTGCAGCTTTTCTCTCGAGAAACAAAAAGGTAATAAGGGTGGGTGTTGTTATACAGATGATCAAGAACTACATGAACACCCACACCTCTACATTAATAAGAGTAGTTTGATTGGCTCGATAATGTGATCGAGGAAAATTTAAACAAATCCGTTTAATGAACACTCATCCATATTAAAGATAGAATTTTCATTAAACTAATACATCGAAATTTCAAGGCTGAAGCTTTTTTTCAATTGACGAGCAGTATTTAACCGCTTAGCGAATATCATTTACTCATCAACTTTCTTTTTTTCATTATTGGTTATTTTGAAAGTTCTTTAAGGTCTCCCCCCTATAAAAAAAAGTCAATTTTCATCAAAAATTTCGAAATTGAGATAAATGCATGGGAAGATAGCCCGTCTTCAGATCTTTCAGAAATGATATTATTTTTTCCCGATCCCTCTTCTTTGGTGAGAAATTTTGATAATTTCTGTAATCAGCTGCTCAAAAAAACACGATTTTTCCTAGAAAAAACTGAATTTTTGAGGTTTTTGCATGCAAAATAAGCACTCTAATGGAATGTACAGATTGTGGGTGTGAATGTTCTCTTCACCCACCCACACCCGTTCACAAGTTTTATTGTAAATTTGAAAGATAGTCTGAAATCCATAAAGATAACACTTTGTTCACTTGTGTGAAAAGAAATATTTTTTCTCATTAAAAAAAGACCCATGAAGCTATTCTACATTGATGACAATTTCAGAACATGCTAGTTGAACCTAATGAATACCTATAGTATTGTTTCAGTTTTAGGGAACTTGAGCGAATGCACATGTCTTGAGGGCGTGGGTGTGATTACGGGTGTAGATTCAGTTGTAGTTATTCTCATCCACACCCACACCCACAGTCACACGCCACCCACGCACACACACTATATTAGAAGATAAATTTAATTTTGTTTTCTGTTAAAAGACTTCATTGTTACTGAAATCTTATCTACTTTATATCGATTGAATTCTGTATTTAAATACTAATTTCATAACAAACACCACTGTATTATACTCTCATTTCTAGGATATTGTTCAACACCATAATACGATTCCCATCATTTTTGTCTTCATTAAAATAGATGCGTTTATTGTTTTGGGTGTGAGTATGGGATGGTCTGGGTCTTCTCTCCGTTCACATCCACACCTATACATCGCTTCTAAATTCTTGCCTTATCACACTCGGTTTACATGAACTAGAATAGAACTTTTATATTTATTTTGAGCAAGGTTCGACGTGACTTTACTTCAACGACTCTTAAATAACGAACTAGTTACTACAACTTTATTGTTATATTCTTCTCACTGGGTATGACACCGATCACGAAGAAGAAATATAGAAAGAAATTTGTCATTTTGTTGTTAAACAACGCCACAACCAAATACGGCTTCCACTTCCCTAATGAATGTTGTTTCTCTATTCGGAGAACGATAAAAGATGACGTTATCGTCGTCATCATAGTCATCATTTGTAAGCAATGACTCAGAATATTACTCCGCATGTGATTTTGTTCTTTGTTATTACACAACGACTAAATAATAGTAGATGATATAAAGTACTGCTACTCGTTCTACTTCATCTGTTCTTATAGTATAAAACAAGTAGGTATATCACTAAATTTCATCTACTGTTAAATCTTTACTTATTACTACTGTTGACAATAATGACCACCGAATCACCGGTATCTATCTGCTTCTTCCTCTTTTACTTGGCAGTACATGACCTTGAACACTTTAGCACTGAAACACTTAAACAGATCGTTTTTTCTTTCCAGAAGTAAGAGTAAAAAATATTAATTGTGCAATCCAGCTTATAAGAGTGGTTGCAAGTGCATCTAATTTTAGTTTTACTGCTTTCTTGGCTATAATCGAACAGTAAAGCCAAATGAACGTCGTTCTAATCAAGATTCCTAAAACTTTCGATCTACAAAATTTATATTCATACTGCAATCTATTCTTCCATTAGGCCATGTGTAATAACGCATGTCTTTCTATTTATAGCAAAGAAGAAGCAACGTTCATATAGCTGTATCGTCGGTATTTCTGCGAATAGTTACTTTTGCGATCTCCGAAAGCACAAATGGAATTTAAAAAATCGGTCATAATTATTGGAGGAGGATGGAGCGGAATTGGGGTTGCTGGATCATTTGCGTACAACAATTTTGATGATTATATTTTACTGGAGCAAACGGACTGTATTGGAGGTTTTTGGAAATATCATACTTACGATTCTGTACGAATGCACGATCTAAGTAGATTATATAAAACACCTCATCATCTGTTGGAGAAATATAAAGATCATTTTCTTTTGCAGTCCGAAGTACCGATGTATTTACAGCAATACGCAGAGCATTATGGAATATCAAATCGCGTAATATTTAGATTTAAAGTAACACAAATTTCTAATCAAGAAGATGAAGAATTTTGTTGGAGAGTAACTGGAATAAACTTAATTGAAGATGTTGAAAGAACTTACATTTGTAAATACCTTTGTATTGCAACATCTTATTGTCGAGTTCCGCATATTCCAGAAAATATCATGAAATCTATGGATCGTTTTAAAAGAAAGATAATTCATTCAGCTGACTATAAAAACCCTTCTACTTTTGATATTTCAAAGCATAGAAAAATTCTTATAATTGGAGGTGGTCATTCCTCTGCAGAAATATCAACTGAATTAACAGATGCTGGATTTCATGTCACTATTGCACATCGTGGTGGACAGTACTTTATGAGACAACATGATTGGACACCTTACCTATCAAATCAAACAATTGAAAAATCTCTGCAATATTGGGGATATTCGATGGCAGATGAAAATTTCAAAAAAATACTGGATACATTCGATGAACGATTTTTGGAAAAAATATATTATATTAATAATGATATTAATTGGGCAATTCCTTTGTTAAGACCTGCTTCTTTTATAATTTTACATAAGAAAACGTTTATTGATGATGCTCATTTCATTGATTTACTTCGACAAAAGTCGATTGAAGTTAAAGGAACTGTTAGAGAAATTGTTGAAGAAGGAGTTATATTTGAAAATAGATCTGAAATTCAAGAATTTGATGGAATTATCTTATGCACTGGATTTTCACATGGACTTGAACAATTCTTAGATAATGCAAATCAATATTTAAGTCATCATCGTTATCGTCATTTACCACCAGAAAAAGCATGTTTGCCAATAACTGATGGTCGATGCAAATCATTCACAAAAAAACAACCTATATTTTCCAGGGTTTGATTATAGAATTAATCAGAGAGTTGATTTTGCATTATATTCATGGTACGTTGGAGAAAGAATACTTAGTGACATTATGAGAAATGATTTTATTCCTGAATTGTCTCCTTCTAAATTCAAATAAGACAAAACTGAAGCGGATGATGTACTGAATTGGTGATAAAATTGAAAGTGACTGTTGTCAATGATCATTTATTTAAAAAAGACGATGGAAATAAAAATTTCGCTAAGATAAACGGTGTTAAATTGTGATAAGTTCTAGTTAGATTCGGCACAAAACGCAGAACATGCGTGAGTAACAAACTTCAAATAACTATGCACTCTCTTAGCTAGATCAAATCAATTTGTGCCACTCAACTTCTGAACTAAGAAGTCTCGAAAAACTATTATACATTTTTTTGATTTCATTTTGTTCTTTAAAAATAGTTTATGAAAGTTTGGATAACGTATTGAGTGATGTTTCGTCAGCCTTGCGAAAAAAATTAACATATACCTTTATGTTCTATTTTCAGATTCTACAATTAATACTGTACGAGCGAAAAGTTTTTAGATATTTATGGCTTACATTAACTTGTCCGATTGTAGAGTTTAGAAAATGAGGGCTGCTGTCGATGTTTGAAATAGTGAGTTTTACGGTATTTTATCTGTAACTTCAAAATTTTCAAGCAAATATTGAACCTTTGGAAAACGACGTTAGTGGAAAAATAAATTAATTTTTCGAATAAAACGTACTATTCGTCTTCGAATGCATAGAAGCTAAAAACTGAATATAACATTTTGTCGCAAATCCAATCGTCTATAAAATGAGCTATGAAGCTTTGTTCTACCCATATTCTGAAAAATTTGAATTCGTATTACCCAACGAACGTCGATTCACAAACTAATTTCTTTGTTTTTCGATTCGAAACAAAACAAATTTAACGTTTGGAATGACTTCCTGCAAAATAGAACCAACAAAAAATGTGCTTTAATCGAATTTTCTTTTCGCTTTATGAATGACTCATATGATAAAAACAGCACATTTTGCAACGAAGCTAAATAGGAAACAAAGCATAGAGAATGATACCAGTGACGTTTATATTATATTCGCTCTAACATTCTTTTTGAGTTTTACTCCAACTTATATACTCACTGTGGAACATAAAATGTAAATAATGCTATTCAGGTGACCGATCAATTCGTCGCATAATAAACGAGAACATACATTAATTGAATTAAGTGATTTAGTGTAGTATGTTATTTAATTAATCACGCAAATGTATGCCCTACTATAGAATTATTAGATCTAAATGATGGATAGAAGACGCAATTCAAATGAATAAATAATTTAGTTCTAAAAAAATTGCTTACAAAATTCTTCTGATAAAGTGCAAATAGTCTGCTATGAAATGAGACTCAAGTTCTTTCAGAAGACGACTTCTGAAGAAATCTTCAGCTAAGAAAAACTAAGAAGAAATGAAGGCAAAATTTGCTGTTACTTGGAGTGTATGACTGATTCAGTATTTTTTGCGACTATTTTCTGTAAATTGCAAAGCTGCTCGGTCAGCGGTTGAAGTGGCTTTGAAAATTTTCAAAATCGCTTTTAGATTTTCGGTGCTGGGAACATTAAATAAAAACAATCGTATTAAATTTTATAACACTAGAGTGTTTTTAGGATATCATTATTTAGAGGTAACACATATAAATTAAAAAAATATTAAACCAAGAAATAAATTTTTGAAAATTTAAATTTAAGAACAAAATAACTTTTCTACAATGAAACATTAAACTTATATTAAGTTTTTTGAATTTAAAGTGGGAAAATTTTATGAAAAGATGATTCAAATTGATTTTGACTTTATTGAAGGCGTTACTAGTCAAATTTTTTTTTTTCGTGCTTTCTAAAAATAAAGATAGTCCTTCCTCTACGAATTCTGCTAATAAATTTAGGTGTTTGAGCATCTTTATTATATGGAAGGTTGAAGTTCAGAAATTATGTATGATTTATTCAGAAATTTTCATATTTATGAGCATATCCTAAACTTAAATACCAGATTTTCCTCTTACTTCTTATGTATTATGGCCTAAGTCTTGTATTTTCCAAATATCGATGACTAAATCAGATTAAAACAATTTATTGGATTGAAAAAAAATTTTTTTTAATTTAAGTTTAATTAAAATTCAAATCTTTCGAGCTCAAAAATTTTAATTTTTTAAAATTTTAAATCAGCCTAAATTTAAATTTAATTTAAATTTAGGTTAAATAAATTGTAAATTGACACTCCTATCATCTTTTGCGAAAAAAAGTATTATCAACAAAGAATCAGTAGACTGTAATGGAAAACATTTTTAAGGGTGATTAATTAAATAACATACTAAACTAAATCACTTAATTCAATTAATGTATGTTCTCGTTTATATGCGACGAATTGCACTAGTGCCGCTATTCGGAGTAAGAGAAAAAAAGGTCTAGCAAACTAACTAGAATTGGGGTGTGGGTGCGGGTGGGTGTGGGTGTTGGTGTGCCTGCGTGTGTGCCTGTGGGTGTGGGTATGGGTGGATGTACTGCTTCCCTTCACTCACATCCACACCTCGCCCACACTCACACCCTCTGAAACTTATGCCATTAGATGGAGTTTGATGAGGTCGAACTGTGTCTCTGTTATCGCGTATAATATGGATCAAAATTCTGTATGAGGAGCATAATTTTATTCGGTAAGTATGTTGTTGGTGGAAAAATTTTTGTCGGCAGGCAGTTGGCCGACAAATTAACGTCGATACCACACTTCGTCGACACAGCATATCAAAAAAATAGTGTGGGTATGGATGTGGGTATGGATGTGGGTATGGGGTGTTGGGTGTGGGTGTCGGTGTCGATGTGGGTTGTGGGCGTCGGTGTGCGTGTGGGTGGGCTGTGGGTGGAGTATAGATGTGGGTGTGGGTGGGAATGCATTTCTATCCACACTCACACCCCCATCCACACCCACACCCTGTTTAACATATATTTGTTAAACATATGAATGCATATTGAAAAGCGGATCTTTTTTGTTAACGAATTCTGTTGAGCAATAACTGAAAAATTTTCATGTTTTCTTTCGTTGCAGACATCTTTGTTTTCTTTTCCTCTTATCTTGACACTTGAAAACTGCCTCCGTATCTATAAACCAAAACAAATTCATGACTAATTGAAAGTAGAATAACATTATCGGATCACTTGCCTTCTCGCACACAAAAAAAAAACAAAGCTCTTATTCTCCTGTTCTCTTGCCATACTCACTGTTGAAGGACTTTCTTCATCAATGATTGAGGTGAAAAAAACCCACTGTATTTTTTTCTTCTATATAAGAAGAGAAAAGCAAGACATTATTTTCTTCATTTACTGTGAACAATTTCAGTTTAGATACGAAGCAAAACCACGTGGCTCTAGAAGTCTGAATCGCTGGTAGATTGGGATCTATGAATCCCTCAGGATTAATTCCAAATGCATCTTATGCAAATGATGGTAGAAGACAACAAACTTTCACTACCAGATCAAACTCGAATTTTATCAGGTATACTTGTTGATTCCAACGAATTGATCATATCAATAAAATGATTATTTTAGACATTATGGCAATCGAGATTCAAGAGAACGATCAAGTTCACACCATCGTCATTTTCATGGAAAACGTAATTCTACAACTTTTGATACGACATCTGAGAGTCCGTAAGTTGTCATTTCAAATAAAATATCCATCAAATCTCTCTTCACCTTCTTAGACCAATCAAACGACCACGTTTACCTCCTGTTTCATATCCAACCCTTACTAAGTTACTCGATAAATCACCAGAGAAGATTCTTACTGAAATGCTTGATCCAAATTTTCAATTAAACAAATTTTTAAATGACAAACGTATGCAAGAAAGATACGATTGGATTTCTTCAATGACAACATTACTTGAAAAGATAACACATTGTATTGAATCACGGGAACGTATCACAATGATCTTAGAACAATTACCAGACACCGCTTATCTCGAAGGTGTTTATAATGAAATTCGAAAAATTGATCCTAATACAAATCAATTCAATTTCAAATTGATTGAATTATTTCTTAAAATATCGAATACATTTCTTGCGATGATACCTCATTCAGCTGATGGTTTTACCAAAATCTTTGATCGGATTGAATTACAATTCACTAAAAATAAGTTTGAATCACGTGTATGAATTATATCTTCAATCATTTCTTTTCTTTAACTTCTTTTTTTGTAGGAATTCGAAGATGCCAAAGAAATACTTGATCAAGTACTTGAACGAGTCAAAGATACCGAAAAACTATATACCACGAATAAGATTACTACTACGCAAAATTATATTGGTCAACCACCGAATCATTATCGTGAATTACATATCGTCCCCGATCTAACCGAACTTTTATCTGAACAACGACCATATCTTCGAAAGAATATTGTTGATGGCATTTATGAAAATGCTGAGCAATATCTTGATGTAAGATTCAATGATTTCTTTTCTGCTTTAATTCAATATATATATATATTTCTTCAGATTCATTTCCGTCTCTTGCGTGAAGATTTTATTGGCCCATTACGTGATGGTATTCGACAACATTTATCCAAAGTTAAAAGCAAAAATTATAATGTGCGAATCTATGAAAATGTTCAATCACTTGGCTCACGATTGACTCCACAAAACGGACTTGTTTATGATTTACGTTTAGATGCAAAACTAGCATCAAGAATTCGTTGGGCTAATAGTCAACGTTTAATCTATGGAAATTTATTACTTCTTACATTTGATAATTTTCAATCATGTGTATTTGCCACAGTTGAAGATCGTTCACAAATCAAAAGAAATTTTATTATCTCAGTAAATTCCATTATTTATTTAATCCATCTTTTTTCTTCCTCTTAGATCAAAGCATTAGAAGATTTTGATCATTCCGAACGAAATCAAATTAATCTTGATAAAATCGATGCATCATGCCGTTTAACAATGATTGAAACAATGACATATTTCGAAGCATATCGACCAGTTCTAAATGCATTACAAATGATACCTTCTAGTGAGAGATTTCCTCTTGCTTCATTTCTTCTGAAATTATCGAATGTAATGACACCACCAGATTATATTAAGCCAACAACAACATATGATTTTACACCACTTCTTATTGATCCGAATTATCGAATCAATTATAAACAATCACATCAAGTGGAGAAAAAATATAAAACAGTTCCAGTACTTGAAAAAGATCAATGGCCAACATGTGAACAATTACATCTCAATCCAAAACAATACGAGGCTTTGATTCTAGCTTTAACCAATAAAGTTGCATTGATACAAGGACGTAAGTGAAATGAAAAGGTTATTTGAAGAAGCAAACGTTTCTTTTCTATTAGCACCAGGCACTGGAAAAACATATCTTGGTGTACGAATAACAGAAATGCTCTTACATAACCGATCAGTTTGGCGTCGATCTGGTGAACAACCAACACCTATTCTAATGATCTGTCATACCAACCATGCACTTGATCAATTTTTAGAATTAATTGTCAATCGATTAAACATACAGAATGGTTTAAAC
>CAJNOP010002703.1:0-16203 GCA_905250075.1 Rotaria sp. Silwood1
TGTTCGAATATTTCATGCGATAAAATGAAATTCTTTTATTATCACACACTGACAATGTTCTTTTGTGTCACATGTAACAATATTTGATTGCTGCACAATTACAAATCAGTTTCAATGATTTTTGCAGAAGATTCAAAGTGAACCGATGTCACTCTTGAACTAAGAAAATCAATTCTAATCAAGTGATAAATCTTGAAAGATTGTTCGAATAATAAGCATCAGTCATGTTGTTATTTAAAGATATTACAATAAGACAAACGATGACATTAGAAAATATAGATTTGAATTTGTGACGAAGTGAGATGGATATAGGTGGAGATCTTCTCTTCACCTGTACCATCTTCTAAAAAAAGTTTCGAAAAAAATCTGTCACAGATATACTGTAACGAAATTAGCTGAAATATCATGATTTTTTCATATTCAAAATTTCACAGATATTATTTTTGCTATGAAAAATCTAATTATATTGTTGAATAAAGATCATTGATTTGTACTTAGAAAATAAGAATAAGAATTGTGAAACAATTTTCTAGGAGAGTGTGGACAACCTTTTACTCAAACCTGATGCTGACATTACCTATGTGTAGTTAAGAAAAAGTTTTTTAGATTTGATGAATATTATCTGCAAACAATCTTACTTGAATAAGAATGTTGTAGGCTTTGCTGAAGATTTTTTATAGTAACCTTGTAACAAATGTGGATAGATGAAAGAATAATTCTTAACAGGTGATTATTTGCTGACAACATTATATAAAGACACGCTATCAAAACATATCGATTGTAGAGTTATAAAAAAAAGACTTCCGCCAAATATTTTTTTATTAATTCTTAACCGATTATGATTTGTACATGAATTCTTTTTTCTAAGTAATTTACTCTAAAATGATGAAATAGATAAATGTAAAGAAATGAATTCATGTATACTAATAAAAGTTCAGCAATGTTTTGAACACGATCTAATTTTCATTTAGATGTGATCTATATGTGAGATTATTTTTCCCAATAGATTCTTTATTTTAAATATTTGACTAATCATTAATTGAATAGTCTTATAAACCAGTAATTGAACTCCAGACAGATGATAACTTACTTTGGCCATTTCGTAGTTGTAACGACGCAAAACCTGCAAACCGACCAAATCCACTGTTTGTACTAATTTTATACTGTTCACATAAAATAAAAAGAAAATTATCAATTATTCCTAATTTAAAGGCTGGTATTCGATCATTTGCATATTGTACATGAAGAACTCCATTAGAATTTGATAGAATATTCAAGCTACTATTATTTCATTGACATTTATTTTCAAAATGATTGAATACATTCTAATGAAAACTTTCAACGTTTTAAAGCAGCTTGGCGTATTTGAACATCATCAGCAAAAAGAAAGATAATTGAAAGTTGAATTGCAATTGGAAAAAAAATCTGTAATAAATGAACTATTCAAGTAATAAGGACTTTCACTTTATTCATTTTAGTTTTTAAAAAAAACTATGATTGAGGCAGCATTTTTAGAAACTAAATAATACATTCTGTAGAGAATTCCTGAGAGTGCAAAATCTCTATGTCAAATTTTTTCTGAATATATCTAAGTTTTTCATAAAAATCGATTTACTTTTAGTTAGTGCCGTGATGAAGTACGAATATACATACAAACAAAAAAATGCTCATATCACCGAATAAGAAGTTTGAAACCATTCCTAAACGATAAAAATCCTTCTTTGGAATCTCTAGATGATGATAAGGCCAACATTTTTGTTTCAGGACTTGACAAAGTCTCTAGAAAACCTGCTTTTGCAAGGAAGTTTTTTCGGGTTTAATCTTGCTAAAAATTTCTCCATAGACGCAGGTCGTATTGTACAGCTTATTCTGAAATTTTTTTGGGTTTTTTTCTTCTCCAAGTTCGAGAGATATAGGCTAATTATTTTTCAAATTAGTTAATTACGTGAGTAAAATTAATTGTAAGCTAAAAGATCTATTGGCCGAGGTTGAAAACTTTGACTGACTGCATCTACTTTAACTTACTTTTATCTCCATCCATATCATACGATTTATATTTATGGAGAGATACTTTTGAAAACAATTTTAATTATATAGTCAAAGAAAGTTCATTAACCTTTAATTTCCAAGTACTCATCTATTTTTTCACATAAATATTTCAATTATTCTACATTGTAAAAAGTGAATTTATCATATGTATGTTATGGCAGATTTGATTTATTATAATCGTGATTCAGCCAGATCAATGAGGATATGAATACACAAAAAAACAAACATATCGGTCGTTTTTCAGCGATGAGGCCTTTTCTGTTTTGTAGTAAGCTTTTTTTGTCCAAAAAGTATTCGCCTCTTCCTTAGTTCATCACCAGTTTATAGATGCAACAGTTGATATGAGAATTTCAGTTGAGATTGATATGCACAAAAAAAAGATGCAAAACAATTCTTTAAGAAAAAAAAAATGAGTTCATGAAATCAACTCACGTTAAACACCATAGATAACAATACTTTAATCTTTTTTCTAGAGTCTTGTTTACTGTCGTATCGGAAAGACCGGTCGAAAATTTAACGAGAATAATTATGCATCATGTACCATCGTTTATAGAATTCAGACAACAAATTTAGTCTTCAATTTGATTAGTGCTTACAACATTGTATTATACTTTGATATCATAATTATAAAACCGGCATGTGGTACTATGAACTCTTGTTTGTAAAAACTGCTACAACATACCCCTTGCTCGTCCATAAATGCAGGATGTCCCAAAAATTCGATCGAAAAAGAAACATGAATATTTCTTAAAACCTTTCAAGGGATTTGCGGCATATTGTTATGATTTCATTTGATTTAAATTTGTCTCTAATAGATGTGAAGAGTAATTACTTACAAATGCAACAAATAAACATATCATTTTTGACATCATCTATAAAAAAAACTTCATTTTAAATTTATGCACTTGCTTCGAGAATTGTTCTTCAAAAATTTATAGACGGACGTTGCAGGTGCAATGTGAGAAAACTTCATCTTTGTCAAATAAAATGGAGTCTATCTAGCATCATCTTCTTACTTCGAGACTAAAACAAGACTTGAAGGTTAGTGAAATCTTTTTTCTAATTGGTAATGTTCTTACAATAAAATTGCCTAAATATTTGATTTCTTAATATTACACAAGCAACGTTTCTTTTTCAAGATTGTATAAAAAGCTCAATAATTTCATGTATTGATGACGTATGCTAAATGTTCTATTAAGCAAAAACTGAAAATCGATTTTAAATGATGATTTTACAAATATTTTCGAAAAGGATAAGTTTATGTTTTACATTTGTAAGTAATCATGCTTTTCACCTATTAGAGACAAATCCATATAAAATAAAACTTCAATAAATATGAAATGAAATTAAACAAATGTTACGTAAACCACTTGAAAGGTTCAAAGAAATATTCATGTTTCTTTTTCGATCGAAGTTTTGGGACACCCTTTAAATATTATAAGGTTTTTTTTTTAAATTTCATTAATCATTCATTGTCCTAATGTCCTTATTATTAGAAAAACTATGATAAAAAATTTATGCTCATTCTAGAAAAACAGACTAAGTACTCAATTTACTAGCAATGTTTCTAATTTTACACTTAAAAAAATATTTCTTATGACAAAATTAGAAAAACACTATTCCAATCACAACTAATGTCCGAACTCGCCTGCAACAGATATATCGACAAGCTTACGAATAGTGGTATTGATTATTTTCCAAAGTTATCGATTGATCAATTTACGCTTTTTAAGTTGATCATATGATGACTGGCAAACCAAAACACCACTACCTATCACTCTTAATATGTTGAATATTCATTTTTATTTGTGACGAAATCAGAAACTGCATCGTTTAAATCATTCACAAATGTACTGCAGTCATTTTAATTTCGACTAAGGCATTGAAATGTTCTATTAACTTTGGAGAACAGTGTAAATTTTGTCTTTAAAATCGTACAGAGTCTCTTTCCATTGCTAAGGAACTTTATGAAAGTAGTTTTACGCGTGTTGTTCTTGGTTGTCAGGAAAACACGAACAATGACTTTGAACGCTGGTGGGGACAGCAACCATAATACCGTGACTTAACATTTGCATTTACAATATGTTTCTTCGAAAAACATAATGGGAGTTATTCTATCAAATGAGCAAAAGAAATCATTATGCTATGATTAATAATATGAAAAACAATTCACAGATCTCATTATTTGAATTCGCTAGTGACACTGTAAAAGAATTTTACATCTATAGATAAATTCATTAAATTTATACATTTAAACAAAAAACCTTATCAAATATTTTTTGATAATAAATGAATTCATTTTTGTATGGATGATATTTACTGTGTTTCATGCATTTCTATGGAATTATTTGGAGATGAGATTGTATAGTAACACAGATTTTCATTAACCAACCATTCTTTTAATAAAATTAAATGTCGAAAATTTTTATGGTGTTCGTAGTTGTCAAAGCAAATAGTGTTTATCCAATAAAATAAATATTCTTGTATAGAGGTAATGAAAATTTGTTACTAAAAGATTAGTGTTCTAACGTATAAAGAATACACAAATATAAATGAGCTAACTATTCTTATGTCATACAACTAAAAAACAAACAATGAAAGAGGATAGCACATACAATCTCATTTATTGAACAAAAATCAATATTTGCTAATCAATATGAAACATAAACTGCATCTACAAGGACATCGCTGACGAAGATAAAGAAAAGAACAATACTGTCTGTTCAGTTTAAGATTATATCCTATTCTCATTCTACTGGTATGTTTTGTTGAAAACTGAGGTAAGAAACTTGTCCTATAAACATAAAGACTTTCTTTAACGAAGCACTTCGATATAAATCTTATCGATTTGACGTCAAAATGACTATCGAGGTTTATAGTAAAAAGTCAGAAAAGCATTTCGAAACGATGGATACTTGAAGCTATGGCGGTATTAATCGAGTATTTCTATGCAAAAATAACAATATTTTACATAAACGGAAGAGACTTGAGAATAACGAAATTGTACTCAAAGTCAAGTGGTTTGGGAATTCATGTAATAGACTCATTTTCAAGTCATTTGGAAATCTAGGTTTGTGTGCGAAGTAAACACAAACATGAGATACAAACCTTAAACTACGGAATCGAAACAGACTGTTAACCCTATGTAATTACATGAACATTTAACCGTTGAAATAATCGCCATCTTAAAATTCAAATATATCAATGTTGCTATAAGAAAAAAATATTGAAACTTCTATCAGAACATTCTGACATCGATGCAATTAAAGTATCAATTGTTCGAAAAATCTTTCCTGAACGTCGTCAAAGAGAAAAAAAATTAATTTAGAGGATAATTGAGAAAAGATGTTTTAATATATTTTCATTTTATGCTCTCATCAAGATTCTTTCTATTTCCTCTTCCTACTGTGGCATGTCAACTGTACTCACAATGAAATGAAATATTATCTTTGATTTTGAATGAAATCAATGAACCATTCATTTGTAAACTACTTAGATGCTATTTCATAAATTATTTTCCACAAACAGCAAATCATCTTTATTCGAGACGAATGTCATAGTTTTATTCAATATTTTTTCTCTTAAAACAACAACAACTACTGCTCTTTTTTGTTATATATTGAAAAAAACTAATGCCAAGTTATCAATCGAGATCGTTTTTTCTTGGTTTGATCTATCCAGACAAAGTATTGACCCGAAATAAACGTGGTTGAATTTCCTCGGTTGAAACTTGATCGATCTGTCAAAGTTTGAAGTCAGATGGTCTTTCCTATGATCATCAATCGGATAAACATAATCATTTGTTGTTTTAGTTGTCGACTATAGCCTTTACTTGTTTAATAATTGCTGTTATTTACAGAAAATACTGCTTCCGTTGTCCTACTTTATTAGTTTGTAATACTGCTTTAGCCATTTTTCGATTTGCAACTAACAATATAGTGATAGCTATCTATATGCTAATCTAGGATCAACAATGAGTACCAACTATTGATTGACTTTGTACGTTATGTGCTTATATTCATCATTCATTTATTTTACAAGCAATAGAAAAATATTTTCAGATTAAAAGAATCAAATATCTTGATACACAAATTTGTAAAGTGAACATTGTTCTTATTCAATGAATATTTGATTTTACTTTTGCTTTACCTGTTTTTTTAATAGGCAACATGATAAAACTGACGATAGATAATCTATATTTTGTTTCATTGTCAAGATTAGATCTTATGTCTTATATGAACATATTGACATTCGTTTTATCAGATATTGTTCTTATCATTTTGTATTGGCTTCTAGTAAATTATGTACGTCAAATCTCAACAAGAGTCAATGTTAATCATCAATTATGGATGCGTCAAGATTTGACAATGGTCCGTCGCATCGTATTACTCAACTTTCAATTAGTTCTCGTAAGTATTCCAGCAATTATTTTTATGATATTGAACATAATTCATTCTGATCTTTTGCCTTGATATTCCATATGAGTCTTAATTATGATTGGGAATATTACATTAGCTTTTCTACTTATTGTTCTCGTTCGAAGTACACCAAATCTTCGACGAAGTATTGTCAAATGTTTCAATTTAATACCTGGTTTTCTAATAAGCAATACCAATCGAATCAAACCAATGACAGAAACTCACCACTTTTAAACTATTATTGTCTTATGGTTTTGCTCAAAAAACATGTTAAATAGAGTATTTTAATCGAATTTTTGAGTATGTTCATTCCATACATCAATGACAAGTACAATTGATGAATCAATATAGGCAAACAGATAAATATAAAAGCATATTTGACATGATTTTCGACATGTTAACTACAAAATAGAAATGTGAAAGGCAAGAGAAAAATGAAGTCAACTAAGATTTCATATATGAGAATGGAGAATAGTTCATATTGGGAAGAATCAAATATAACTGACTAACTTTTCTTAAAAAACTATCTACGTAGATACGTTGTTTGTATAGCTATTCTTTTCAAATATTGTAAGCGAGTACTAATCGATGGAAAAAGAAAAAGACGTAGTCAGCAAAAGTCAAACCTGCTTCCCTTATACAGTAATTCAATTTTCACTTTTTTTCATTAGCTTTTTGAATTCTTATTAAATGTTCTTTTAAGACTCTACTTAATTATTCTCTGTGTGTTCGCTTATTGTGATTTAATTTGCTTATACTAAATTATATTCTATACTCATAAAATTTGCATACTTCATTGATTGAATTTGTTGTTTTTGTTAACATACCTCACACATTTTTTTTTACTACAAATTATATGCAATAAATTGACTGTTCAATATTTAAACTGATCACTTTGATTTTTTCTTATTGACCATATCATCTAACTTAAACCGACAAATACAATAAGTCTCTTTTTAATTTTAGTTCATTAGTTAGTTGAAAACATGTTGAAATAGTTCTTCTTAATATTTATCTTCAATTAATTAAAAATTCCGCAGAAGTTTTTCTTCATCGGTAAAGTTTATAATGAAATACAATGATTGATGTGATAATCCAATTTCATTGGCTTATTCTTATTTTCAACAATAATTTTCTGCACAAATGATGAAAGAAACCAATTGGAATACCTACACAAAACTATTAGTAAAAATACAAAAAGTTTTCATCAATATAGAAGTTCATTGTATAAAATTGTAGTTGAGTATTTATTTAAAGATATAGATTATTGATGAGTGTTGTTTGTTTTTTGTTGCCTTTGTATTTTCACATAAAATGATCGGAAGCTATCAAAGAAAAGGCAACAACAACAAAAAAAAGGAATATGGAACGAGAATAAGAAAAAAAATTCGAATTAAAATCATGAACTTCATTGTGTTTTTTTTTCACAGTTTCGATAATTGATTTCATTTGTTCGAGAATTTTGTACTTTAATAAACCTACATTCAGATGAATTCATAGTGAAAAACAATGTGAATTATTCGAGATGTATACACGTGATCAATCTCTTTGATTCATACTTTTCACTATTGATTCCATTCATTTCAGAGGAATAATCGAAAAAATGCGAATATTCTTTTCATCCACACCTACACCTACATTCTCAAAGTGTCGAAAATTTCACAATATCGTTATCAACGTATGTTCCAGAGATACAAAGTATACTCATCTGCGCAAATCACCGTATAAAAGAATTTTTGATTTTTAGGAAAATTATAGAGAAGTCATTCGAGAACGCATTATTACTTATTCTGTTGACAACGAATTTACAGATTTCTAGGTCTCTGAGTAGTATCATAGATGACAAATAAAGAATATATGAACTTCAAAGAGGCAAAGTTTACCTGCAAAAGTCATGTCGTTTGGGTAGTTTTCCAAACTTTCGGTAGATTCTACATCGTTGATATGCTTGTCGAGTGTCACTTTACCAGTTTATTTGTATTGTACTACATTTTTCAAGTTGAAAGAAAAAAAAACTATGGATACTTAACGAGCTGCATCAATCTTCATACGCTTAACGACTTTGTTCTATGTAAATCAACTCTATAATATATTTTCTTCATATAGGGTACTTTCATAATGAAAATCATTTTATCATCATAGGCACATACAGTATGCAAATCAACTACCAGGAGCGGTTACTTAGGACCTGCAGATTTGCTTTTGGGAGAACATTCGAAAGTTAGTCTCGGCTGACGAAGAGAACTGTTAAATGTGCAACAAGTTTTCACTGTGTGGTAAGAGTTTCGTTTGACTTGATATATGTAACGGGTATCTGTTGTTGCGATCCGAAGCGAGACTGACGTCAGTATATTTGTGTGATAATATACATGCTGATAATTGTTAAGCAAAAGTCAAGACAAAGACAAACCCGAGACACAATTTCTAATAATCTTACTATTGGTTATTGACAATATGAAGCCGTGAAAGTATCACATTGTTTGTTCTATCTATATATCACTGCACTGTACGTAACCAATCCGTTGAATAGATAAACCAATTACGACAAGCTCAAAATAAACACCCTAGTTAAAACGTACACTTCTTGATGACATAAAAGTACTATGACTATACCAAGAGTCACCAAATTAGCGCCAGTAAGAATGAGAGTATTAATTAATTCATAAAGAAAACTATGAAGACAAAACAGATAAAAATGCTCCGAAAAAGACATGTCATTTATAAGTATCTATTACTTTCTGCTTATCTTTGATATAATGGCAGCCTCACATCCAAGAGAAACAGCTCCAATAGTAACGTAACATAATCCTGTACCAATCAATTTACTTGAACTTAATTGATCAATAGGATTGAATAAAAACGCCTACGAGGATTTCCTCGTGGTATTATCGATGACATTGGGTGATGATGCAAGTACAACTTTTGATTCAATTCTTTGAGCCATTATGTATGCACGTAATTGATATAGATTGTATTTCGAGTAGTTGTATTTGATATATTGGTGACTTGAAAAGTTTAGCTGCAACCAAAGAACTCTCATTTAGTTTAAATATTCTTCTTTTTATATATAAGTTAAACCTTGTTTGGAAGATGATATGGTGCAGTATTATCAGTATCGTTAAGAATACGAGAATATTCTATTATTTACATCTGTTAATCATAGATGCAAGTAACTTTTTTTTGCTTTGTCTAAAAAGAATGCAAGAAAAAATGATAACGACTCAGAATATGTATAAAAATGGCTTTTGCATAAGGATCTTCTCTTAATTCAACTACAACTGCACCCAATTCAACTTTCAGTACTTTCTCATAATTTTCTTAGATGCTTTTCGTATCACTCTTGTCATTGTAGTTACAGAATAGACGACAAATTCTCTTGAGAGCTTAACATTTTTCTGAGCCACTTCTGATTGGTGAGACCATATGATTTTTATCGAAATCACCCAACAAAATCGCTATATAACCTAACATTTTTTAAGATCCATTTTATATTAGGCTTTTTATTATCATCCTAGGACAAGTGCACATATTCTGTCTACAAAGTCAAATTTTCTTAAACTACTTCTACTTCGTGATCTAAGAAACATTTCTCCCAATTCACCTAATACAGTTTCTGTATCATCCGAGATATTTCTGAGATGTACTTGGTTTTTGAAGAATCATTATTCTGATTGATTCATCTAATGACATTCGTCTGGACAAGTTCAGGTTTTCAGATATTCTTCTTATTTCCCTTGTCTATGTGTTCTCTTACAGTCATACACAGCAATCTATCTAGAATCTCCAATTTTCGAAGACTATTTCCTATTCTACACGACAAGCTATTATATTAAAATTGCTATGGAAATCTTCTATAAAAAGTGAAGTATTCTCCTCAAATCACTTAACGCAATCTCTACCGGGCCTTCGGTTTTATTCAGTACTTATTATATCTCACATATACAATAATGCTATTGTTGAAGATTACGTAATGGTTATCTTTGAATGCCACTAATTTAATAACTAGAGAACCTCGTTTTTTATAGAATTCTATTCTGTTACATTCATACTACTATTCTTTAGTTCAATGTTGTTAATCAATTTTCTGAAGAACATTGAATTTTCCAGAACTCCTGTATTTGATTATGGAATGATATTGATCGGGTATCTATAGAACATCAAATTTGGTAGAATTGTTTCCAAGTATCGATAGAGACCTATATTCATGTAATTAGCCAAAAACTTTCGAAGAAAGTCTGAGATAATTATCGATTACTTTGGTTTCGCTGTTTAGAAGTATTGTCTTGTTGTAGTAAATGAAATTTTCTGTAGAAGTGACTTTCAACAAGTAGCCGGATTTGGTATCGAGTTGTGCACATCTCAGAATGTTAATATACCAAGTTGTTTTTTCTTTCAAGCCATTTTGTTAGTACATAGATTGGTTATATTAATAACAATAATAATTGATAAATAGTCTGAATATTTTTCAACTCTAATCAATAGAGAGACCGTTTTATTGCACCAGTCCTCTTGGTTGAACATAACTATTGGAGTAACATATGGTGATATAGTTGGCGATGGTACAGGTGGTGTTGACTGTCAAGAAGACAGTCATATATTTTATTGGTCAACATATAGAATATATATACCTTTGTTTCGAAAAATGACTTCGTTTGAACAAAGAGCCAGTATTTCGTTTGTGTGTTGAAACATTCGAATCCCACGATCTCATCTGCATCCTCATTATTCTAAATCACACAGACTCATTAACGTATGCCGAAAATTTTTAATCTTTGCAAAAAAAACAGCAATTCTTGGGAGGAAATCGACCCTTTTTTTTGAAGAGAAAAGTTTTTATTTGCATAGTTTGTCATGATGCAAGGTTTTTCGCAATTTGGAATTCGAAACATAGGAATGAGTGTCTTCCTTTTAACTGCACTCTTGCCGCCATCTCAACCGCAAACATCAAAGAGTCGTTTCGTCCGTAATAATAATTAATATCCATTTCATTGGTGGGTGAGTATTTTTGATAGGAATGAGATACAGATCTGTGGTTTTCACCGTTTAAAAGAGGAAATGAAATTGCATTGAAACTTGAACATCTGCTTTTTCTGAGAAGTTACGGTGGAAACCGCAGATCTCTGTATCGTTCCTATCCAAAATTATTCTAAAAATACTCATTCACCTTTTGCTTTAAAATAGATATTAGTTCAACTATCAAATATTTCCATAAATTTGTTTTCTGTATGATTGAGTTTATCTTAATAAAACATTAATAGCAAGGAAAGATTTTTTGTCTGAATGATAAATATTTTCGATAATTTGCATGCAGTGTTTTGAAAAATTTCTAATCACAGTTATCTGTTATTAACAATGAAGAACGTTCATTTAGAAGGAAAAGACAATAATAATTTAGGTTTAATTAATTTGAGAGTAGGAAATATGTTTATTTAGAAATGAAATAAAACATTTTCATTTGACGTACTATAAAATAAGAAATAAAAGAAGAGCTTATTTTCATATTTGATAAAATCCATTCAATGAATTTTAATTAAATAATAAAGTATTTCTATCAATACGTAAAGATCTATAAACATGGCAAAGATTCGTATTACTTGTTGAACCTTGAATTAAATCCAGAAGAATTGTTGCTAAAACTGGAGATTCAACAAATCCTCCAGCATTTGTTCCACCAACAAAATAAACTTGTTGCTTTTTATTCTCAGGGGACAATTGAGCAATAACTGGCATGCCATCTGGAGTCATTGGACGAATACAAAATCTTGTTGGAAGAATTTCTGATTCACTTGCCTCCATTTCATCACGTAAATAACAGCGTATCGTTGAACGAAATAATTCAATTAATTGAATAAGATGAGGTGATTGAACAATGCCACGATGACCACAAAAAGCAAATGCACCTGTTACATATAAATGTTGTTCGTCATAACTTGGTGTTACATTGATAACACCGATTGGCTCTTTTTCGGCTATTTTAAATCCATTTTTTATTGAATGAACATTCGGAATCTTTATCCAACATCCAAGAACACCTTGAACAGCTAATGATACATTATCTAATAATGGAGAATCCAAAGTATTAAGACTTGATGCCAAGATTATTTTCGAAGAAGATATATCATCAATTGAACGAACTTGAGTTGACCATTTAAATTTAACATTCGGATTGTTTTCTAAAAATTCAATCATATTTTGACAAAGTTTTAGATGATTAACAGTAAAACCAGGTACTTCAATTCCACCAGCATCGCCATCTTGAAGTATAAGACCGGGTATTTTTTCAAGAACTTGTGAATGTGACAGTATTTGAAGATTATCATCATTTTTATGATATTTTTTTTGAAATGTTGAAACAACATTTAATGAAGTTAATGATGAACATACGCGAATAATTCGACGATTTTTAATTGTATGTTGAACTAATTCTGGATAGAGTTGAAATATTCTCTCCCATAATTCGATTCCACATCTATTTATATTTGATACAAATTGATTAAATAAATTTACAACTAATTCTGGATAGCCAGCAAGTTCACTAAATCTCTCAATCCATACTCGTTCTCGATAATGATATTGATCAGGTATAATTTTCCATCCTCCATGATCTAACGGATATTTTCTTAAACTATCTATTCTATAAAATACTGCATGCGGTATTGTTTCTGTTATAGATGCATGTCGTGCATCACATCCATCAAGTGTTGTACCACGGCATGATATTTCAAGTTGATTAAATTCATTTTGCGGATTAGGACGGTTATGTTCATCAATAATAGTTACTTTATAACCGCTTCCACTAAGAAAGAAAGCAGTTACTAAACCCATGATACCTGCTCCAATAACAGTAATTTCTTCATTTTTTCTAGATGAATCAATGAAGAATGGTAATGGTGACTTAAATGATTGTTCAAGTACAACATTAGCAAGAACAACAAGAGCAGCTTGATCCATAGCTTCACCACATCCGGGTACTTTCATAGCAGCTGATACAGTTTCTAATTGTGTTGGAGGATCTTTAATTGTACTTATATCAAATGCATGCGAATCTAAAAGAGCACTGATTTGTCCTTGTCGAACACGTTCAATAAGAATATCAAGAGCTCCTTGAGCAAATACACAAAACTCTGTAACAGATACAAGTCTTGCTCCATTTGGTATAATTTGAAAAAATTCTTTAGATAATTGTTCTTTAACATTTTTAACTTGATCAGCATCAATAGCAAGTACAACATGGGTAGCATTAGTAACAGCTTGTTCTGCTGTCATAGAAATATTTATATCAGAAAAGTCAATTCCTTTACGTTTTCGAATTTTCGATTGAACAGATTCATCAGGATTTGTTAATGATGGACTATAAACATAAACTTTATACTTAGCTCTGCATAAACGATAAGCAATTCGACTTCCTATGGCACCTGATCCAATTATTCCGATCGTTGAACAAGTTCCATCATTTGGTAAATGAAGATTTTCAATCATATATTCTGCAACAAATCGAGAATTTACACTTAATGTATTTAGCACATTTATGTTTAATTGTCGAGCACGATCAACATGAATACGAGAAAGTGATGAACCTCTTCGAATTAATGTTAATTTAATATCATCACCCATAATTGTACGCCATAATTCTAGTGTTTCACTTACAACAGAATTATTTCCAACAATAATAACATGAGGACGATGTTGACGAATAGCAACGCGAAGACTTAGTTCATCCTGAACTAGTTCTGGTGAATAAATTAATTGATGACGATCACGAATTTCACTTTTAAATGGATAAGCAATTAGTACTTGCATGTTTATAAGTTTATCGTTTTTTTTTCCAAATATTATTAATTTTTCTTGAATAGAATAATAAGAAAAAAAAGCGACGACATTACCTTTACTATAGGTTGACACATAATCATGAGTCACTAAATGAAGCCTAACTTTTCTTCGCTATGCATGCGAAAAAGCCCACTTTTATATTCGATCGTATCACATTCACGTATTCTTCAAGTGCCTTAAGGCATTTCTTTCATAGGGGGAGAAAGAAAAATATTAAAATAGAAATTATGTATATTCACCCTACACATACAAGTATAAAGTGAAAAACAATTTTGTCTGTTTTTTTTCTTATAAAACGATACATTATGTTCGTTTGGAAGGACATTTATTCTTTCATACTTTTTATTTAACAGATATATGTTTTACACGAATATTAGACATTTTAAAAAAGCTTTTTAATCGTAAATATATAAAAGTGTGTTGTAGGGAGTTGCTTCAAAAGAACGATGTCAAAAATAGAAAGTATCGACAAAATGTTATATGTCTATCATTCATTCGAAAACACAGTAGACTTGACTGCAAGTGGAATTACATCAGAAGAAAGTAGCTAGAGAGCTGACATTTTCAGTTCGTAAAGAAAACAAATAAATCTATCAAATTATATAAAATTCACCTAGTCAATGAGTTGTGCAGCAGTCCCCTGAACATATTAAAGTTTTTCAAATATCGTACGATAGGCTTTTTGACCCCAAATGTATGTTTCATGAATCTAGTTTGGTGCAGTCAAAAATTTAGAGTTCTAACAAAATAAAATTAGCCTCTAATATATGTTTCATTATACTTTTGTTACACTGTAAATATCGACTTTTTCGTAAATCATTCATACAGACTTAGAAAAATAAAAGATCAAAACAAATGTCGCCTAAATATTCAGCTTGCTCAATTTTTTCTGTTTGTCATGATTCTCAATCAATCCATAATGGTTTAAGTCGCATAGGTCGATGAAAGTATTTTGATTGTCACAAGATACTCTACATCAAGAAGAGAACTGTTTCACTAAAACATTAAATAAAAACTAAAAGAAAACTATCTAACATTTCATATTACTATTTTATGTTGATGGGATATTAAGCAAAAAATTTCCTATTTTCCCAATGTCGAAAGAAGTAACGTCTCCTAACAAATGTAAAGCTGATAGCAAACAGTTAAGAGCACACTATCTGGCCATTTGAGTTTTCTAGTAAGAGTAATCAATTTATATTTAAAAAATTCATTAAATTCAGAATTTTAATTGGCAAGAATTTAAACTATTAATAAATTTACAAGAAAATGCCATCCTTCTATCTCCTAAAAGTAAGTCTTGTCAAATGAGAAAAAATTGCATGTAAAATATCAGGTGGAAGAGTGTCGATGTGGTTATGTGGGTGCGTTCTCTCCTGACCCTCACTTTCCACACCCACACCACGTTCATTATGACAATCGAATCATTTTATTTACTATGTTCAGTTATATTTTTACTCAATATTGACAAGAAGGTTGATTGTTCCGGTTGCATTAATATTATCTGATTTAAGTCAGTCCATGTTCAAATATAAAAACAGAATGAACAACATTACGACACTCATCATGTTTAACTTATAAGTGAATGATTGTAATGAAAATTGCATCAGATCGAACAGAATGTAATATGAACAGGATTAGGCCTAATTTATGTGATGAAACAAGGCAACATGTGTTTACAGCCGAATATCAAAGCTTCAGATCAATTATTATTTTATTTAATGATCATACTACAATTTCTCAAAATTTTTTCGAGTCGAGATTACTTTCATAAGTTCTATATAAATCTTATCAGAGATTGATGCAGACGTCACTGTTTCACTACCTACATCAATTCATATATTATAGCCTTTAATGTAAAGCAAAAATTGATCATAATGTTCATAGAAAAACTACTTTGATGGTA
>CAJNOP010002704.1:6024-16202 GCA_905250075.1 Rotaria sp. Silwood1
GTGTGGGTGTGGGTCGGGTGTGGGTGTGGGTCGGGGGTGGGTGTGGGTATGGGTGTGGCTGTGGGTATGGATGTGGGTGTTGGTGTGGGTGATTGAATAGAAGGCTATAACCCACATCCCACATCCCACACCCACACCCCACATGCACACGCACACGTACACCCACAGCCACAACCATATAGCCACACCCACACCCTTGTCATTCAATTGAGTCTTCATAATAAAACAAAAACGTGATGTAGGATTGCCATGTTCATGATACAAGGTCAATTTCAAGTTTATAGGTGGCCTCCCTGATCGGGCACGTGGGCGATAATGAGCCGATAAAAGCTAGAAAGCGAGGAGAATAGCAGTCAAGATCAATTTATTGAACAAGTAAGAAGAAAAAAAACACATTTATATTTTCTTTTTTATAAGGTCCATGTTATCTACCAATTTTTTAATATGAGAATGCGTTGGTGGAAGTGTTTTTTGAAAGATAGTAAGCGACTTTTCTAGTAATGCAAATGCTTTTGAGTAGTCACCCATGTTGTAATACACCGACCCGATGGTGTTGTAGGAAGTAGCTAAGTTAAGATGATTCGGAGCCAGAGATTTTTCACTAATTTTGAGTGCTTTGTCGTAAAATTCAAGTGCTTTCGAGTAGTTACCCATGTCGTTATACACTCGACCGATGTTGTTGTAGGAAATAGCCAAACTCGGATGAGTCGAAGGCAGAGTTTTTTCGTCAATATTAAGTGTTTTTTCGTAATATTCAAGTGCCTTTAAGGAGTCACCCATATCGTTATACACTAGACCGATGTTGTTGTAAGAAGAAGCCAAATCAGGATGATTTGGAGGCAGAGTTTTTTCGTAGATTTTATTTGCTTTTTCGTGAAATTCAAGTGCTTTCGAGTAGTTACCCATGTCGTTATGCACTTGACCGGTGTTGTTGTAGGAAGTAGCCAAATCAGGATGATTCGGAGGTAGAGATTTTTCGTAGATTTTATTTGCTTTTTCGTGACAGTCAAGTGCTTTCGAGTAGTCACCCATGTTCTTGTACGCAAGACCGATGTTGTTGTACGAAGTAGCCAATGAGGGATTGGTCGGCGGCAGAGCTATCTCGTAGATCTTATGCGCTTTTTCATAAAACTGAAGTGCTTTTGAGTAGTCACTCATGTTGTTATACGCGAGACCTATATTACTGTAGGTAGGAGCCAATGAAGAATGATCTTCCGAAAGAATTTTTCGCTTTATTTCGAGTGATTTTTCGTGAAATGAAACTGCTTCTTTGTATTGCCCAAGTTGCAATTTCATTATTCCGAGCATATCATATATATCTGCTATATCACTGTCAGTGCAAGCGTTTTTTAGTAATTCACTGTAGAGGATTTCAGCTTGATTGAAGTGACTCAGTTTCAGCATTAGATGGCCCAATCGGTGCCATCCTGTGGATCCACAGAGCTCTCCCTTTATGCGTTGAGTGAGAGTAGCCAATTGTGGATCATTGTCGCCGGTCAGAGTCAATCGAACTTCCCATAGATTACTGTTGTTGACCGTCTCTTTGATATCATCGATACGAAAAATAGTGTGCATTGAAAAGAGAATTTCTTTTTCGCCTTCAATAGCAGTGTATTCATCGATATGGGCGAACGGCGTAGAAGAAGCTGCAGCTTTATTCGGATCGATTGTCATAACGAAGAGAGCACCCACAATGTCTTTATTTTTGTGCATTGCACGTTCCACGAATTCCATAGCGACTTGTTGTTTTGTATTAGTTGACAAGAAATTATTGAACGAGAGCAGTCCACCTTTTGTGTCGACTAGATGTTCAAAGTCTTGTTGGCTGAGTCCCTGACCACGATAAACAATAAATTTTGTCGTATACTCATCTGATTGTTCTTTGTGCGCTTGTTGCAATTGTTGATGGAGACTTCGAATAAAAAATCCCATTTTAATCATCATCTCCATATCCAGTGATCGTAAGGCACGATTGAGCATGCCATACAGAAACAGTTCACCTGTATACCACCACATTGGCGATTTTCGGTGATATTTACGCTGAAAATATTCTAATTGGGACTCTGAGACCTGTTGTTGACGACAATAAACTACTAAATCATTTACTGATTTCCTATCGTCTTCATGGATTTCCAATATAATTTCTTTGAATAACACGGAGTACATATAAGACGGTTCCAATTCATCAATTTTTTGTTGATCCGATGCTGCTTCTTTGATTATCCGTTTTGGAATCAAGCTCATCGGTATTTTGTCATGATCGCATTCTCGAGCGACCTTTACTAACTTCTTGCATATTGACTTGATTGACGTGGTCACATGTCGAATTTTTGACCAATTTTTCGCCCATTTTTTGTGGTGATCTTTGTTTCTACAGAAAACAAAGATGGTATCAAGTTGAGGCATATTGTGCATGACGGGCACAGTCTTTTTGCCCAGTGTTCCAGAGACGATTAAAAAGATTTTTTCGTCTTTAATACTTTTCATATATTCGAAGCATTGATCAGTATCAGTGAATACTTCTACTGTATTAACGACATTTCGAAGTTGTGCTAGAGAATTTTTAAAATCTTCGTTGTTCTTATCGATTTTGGCATCAAGCCAGACCAAAAGAAAATTTTGCACAAATCTTACCGATCGTGATGGAAAGGATGATGAAGAAGCTACAGCATCAGTAGCAATTGTTCTAGCGGTAACTTGTTTTGATGTCACGGATGTCTTCTTAATGTTGTCTGCGGCAGTGTTGTTGCTTCTACGTGTGGAAGATGTCTTTTGATACATGTTGTATGTAGTTGTGAGTTTTGAACACTGCAAGAATGAATGAATCAATGCTCGTCGATAGCTGAAAAGAATGTGAGTGACGAGAACAATCACACTCACATCCAGTGCAATCTATAGACATCCGAAAAGGGACCGACACAACTTTATAGCTAACCAAACAGAACTGGAATTATGTAGAAAATAGATTATTTCCTCAAACTATAACATTATAATACCTCAATGAATGCAAACACTGTTTTAATAGCTGTATCAATATCGACCTTTGTTATCTTTAGATATGTTTATCAGAAGAGAAAAGGACTACCGAAACAAATGAGTACGAAAGAGAAAATAGCAACCATCTATAAATAACAACTGTTCTTGCCAACCAATTCTTGTTATAACCAAGAGATTTAATCATCCTTTAAAAATGTCATCCTCAAACCTTAAGCATGCAACAACTCGCTCACTATGGCTTAGCACAACTGATTAGTACAAAAACAAGCAATAGGAAAATAGAGGATCTTCTAGGAAAAAATTAATGAGACAGGCTGTCATGGGGAGACCAAACAAAGTAAAATTGCATTTTATTTTTTGTCACTAAGTTCATATGAACCTAATACTTTTGTATCTTTGAAGGATTCATTGAAACGATGAACGAGTGCTTTCCAATCAAATCGAACCGACTTTTGCAAAATCTTGCCTAAAAAGTGGTCTAAATCGTCGGTTTAGTTTTCTTTATAAGAGTCGATCAATTTCTGTCGTACCTCATACAAAACTCATTTTATCGGCTTCATTTTCAAAAGAGGTATCACTATCGAGCGTCATGTTGTTTGAAACAAACGCTTTCGATATGAATGATTAAAGCAATGCGGAAAGACGTCACATTGCATTAAACATATTTGAGTCACTAGTATAATACTGCTACGATGGACATTTTATATTAATCACGTATCCATCTGAACTCTTTTATTCGAATTATCGCCACTAGCAAATTCTTCTTCCGACAGCAAAACAAGACGAATAGTAATGATGATAAATGTAGTGAGTGTCATACAACTCATGGCACTTTTCATTCTTTTAAAACTTTTATTTTTTCTCTCCTTTGTTTCCTGGACATAGAAATTGTTTGCCGTGAGTTCTGAAGATCAACAAGAGATCAGCATGAGCTTTTTTTTGAAAAAAACACTATCGAACATTCAAAAAGTAATCATTTGCATTTTCATGTATTAATAAGTTTCGTTCACAGAAAAAGAGCCATATTGGTGACACTTTTCGCAACTTTTATGCGTGTGAACATTTCAGTCTCATGAACACTACTTCGCTAACAGCTAACTTAAAATTCCTCAAAGTATTTTGCATGATGGATGACTTTCTATTCTATAGTATCACATTTGAAACTAGAAAACAATCTGGAAGTCATAGTTAGCACAAAAACTTGCCAACTTTTGAAAATTCCAGAAAAAGACTTGTTTGTCAATCGATAGTTCGTGTGGTCTCTACTAACTACGTGCATGGAATGAAGTTTAATCAAAAATTTCGATCGCTATGAATAAAGACTTTTGGTTTTATATTTAATATCTTCGCTTTTGATTGAGTTCGTCAAGACTCAAGTAGCTTTTTTAGACGTTTCTACAGGAATTAAAAAGCTTATTATAAGGGATCATTTTTCCTGTTAATTTAAAATGAATTTAAACTATTAGTAAATTAATTTGTTTTAAATATAAATTAAATTGCGTACAATTTTAATACTATCTAATTTTAAATGGTAGGACTAGTTTGCATGTAGGAGCTACTTCAATCGAGACTATTGATTGCATATCTTGAGCATTCTCAATAGAAAATGTCTTCAAAATCACCTTTGGGTTAGAGGTGTTACTTTATTTTTAAAAAATAAGCATTAATCAAATCTTAATACATACAAGATAAAGATAAAGATTTTGCTTATTTCTATTGATAAAATAAAGGTTTTCATGTATCAGTTTGATGTTTTAATAATATCACATGTCGAAATGCTGTTAGTAACAAGCAAGAATATTGATTGATATATCCTGCTGTTATACTAGATATTTGTCCATTTCTCTATTCTTTGTTTTGTGTTTATTTTTAAAAATAAAGAATTGACGTATCTTTATTTTAACAGACGAAGAATTTATTGATGTATATTTTATCAATATCAAGTAAAGATAAAGTAACACCCCTACTTCAGGTAATTAAAATGCTTCATTTTCATGCTCAGTCGTTTTTTGTTGTTGTTTGTAACTATTCTTGACATTCAACTTTAATTTTATTACTAGTCTAATAATGTTGAAAAACAAATATACTTACATGATAAGTAATATTGGAGTGTGCGAATTTTGTTTTGTGTGCTTGTAGTCAGTTTTGCTTCGTATTTATCGTTGACAAAATTACTTGATTTTTTCCCCTGACGTATGGTTATGTGAATCAATGAAGCATGATATTTTCGTCAGGTAGGCAATTACTTTTCACGGATGCATTCGTCATCACATATATTTCTTTCTTCCGACATGCTTTCTCTTTTTTTGCTTTTCTTCGCGTTTCATGTTGTAATGATGAGAAAATATACACAGATATTTGTATACACGAATGTGTCATATTTACATTTCGAAATTTCTTTCCCATCAGTAAATAAAACAATAGTTAGTGAATCATGTTGTTTCAATTTTTATCGGTGAATATATATGTAATAATGAATAATAGAGTCTTAGGCATCGTTTTTAACATATTTGAGACATTTCTTGAATTTCATTCACATTATCAGTCAAAAAACAATTGATATAAAACCAGTTAGAAAATATCACTAACAAAAAAAACTAACAACAAGTCATAAAATGAAAGAATGGTTCATCACGAACAATCTTCTATGTGATTACAATGATGTCTTTGATTCTATTATTCATTACAGAGTGTAAAGGTGTAAGCAACAGCCTTCGGTTCATATTACATCAGGTATCTGTCAAACTCAGCAGTTTTTAACAATACCTCTTACCATCTAAGTGGAAGCGATTCATACATCACCCTTATGCTCAATTGACGACAAAGTCAAATCTCTTTTAAATGATTTTGCTTTTTTGAAGTCTTTTGGTTCGTGCTAATATTGAATAGATATTTTATTTTACGCATGCAACTTCACTTCCTTCAGTTGGATAGAACGTCTTGAATTATATACTAGTCTGAAGTCACATATTATTAATTTTTATATGTGTATCTTAAATTCTTTTGTGAACTGTCGATTTCTAGATCATGGGTATGTCGCTATATTCTGTCACTCCTATTGAGACATACGACCAAAGTGTGAGAACAATAAAGAAAAACCTATGAGATGAATAAACAATAAAAGAAAGAAATATTATTCACTTTTATTCAACAGAACAAGTACCGACTTTTCTATTGACTTATATTTCATATGTAAACAGAAGTAACCGGTACACATCTGAAATTAGTTTATTCAATTTCACTTTCATATAAACATAAATATGACTAATACTAAAAGAGGATAAATGACATGAACATTATGAGTTTTCCACTATTTTTACCTCAACTGAAGTAATTTATTTCGTATATATTTTTTTCTTGTGTCGATAGACTACGAAGTTGAACTTAAATTTATCTCACGCGATGTATTCACGAAAGAATTCATCTTTTCTTATGTATAATAAGAATAAAAAAAATAACATCATCATTCAAGTATACGTTGGGTGGCTTTGGAAATACGAAGTTTATCGAGCGAAAAAAAATATTGATGACTGCATGATTATACTGGATTCTTTTCTGAAAGTGCAGACATCAAGAGCAAAAGAAATTAAGACAAACCTACATAGACAGGTAAGAGAAAAAGACATACTTGTAATATATAATATGTAGATAGAATGTGTGCACAAATAGATACTGAAAAAAGGCAAGGTTACTTTGTTTCTTTCTCGTGTGAAAAACAGAAATTTCAAAACTCGATTACTGGGTTCTTAGTCGATGAATACATTGACAATGATGCAGTCGATCTGCTTACATCTTTAGATAAACACAATCGATAGGTTTGATATTTCAATTAGCTTATGCTACTACTCGGAAGCCTTTGTAGAGTCGAACCTGAAACGAAGTTCATAGGAATCAGTGTCTATTGATTGGATAAGATGAACAAGAAAAAACATTCGACAACTATTTAGAAATCCACAACAAAAGTCATATGATAGACAAACCATCTATTTTGGTTAAATTGTGAAGTGAATCAGGGTGTCAATGTGAGTGAGAAAGAAGAGAATACTTAAACTCATACCTATACTCACACCCCCAATCGATATACTGATTCAATTCTGCCAAAACCATCTGGAACTGATAATATTAACATTGGATATGGTGTTTCAATATTAGACAAAGTACTGAATATGAATGCATTAAAGTCATCGAAAGATTCTCCGTTTTAATCATTCACATTTCCTGTACTCAATGGTCTTGTAAATATGGAAAAACAACATTTGTTATAATTCCATCTTAAACATGAATATTTTTCAGCTGTATCGATGTTTCATCGATCAAGTATAATGAAGTGTTTTAATTTAAATGCAACTGAAAATCGCTAATAATCGATTTCAGCTATTTTATATTTTTAAATGAAAAGCAATCCATTATGTTAATATTCAAATATAAAAACTATCTCACTTGATTATCAATATGATCGAGCGCTTCAAGAAAATTTAATCGTTCAAAAAATTCAACCAAGATTCTAATTTACTGCATGATAAGTTAAGTTGTTGTTATTATATAGAAGTGAATCGAGATTTTCAATATTCCGAATTTGACTTGATCCATTTTTCTAAAATCGTTCATTTCCGTGGTCTAAAGATGACTTTTAAGTCAAATGACATTATCTTGACGATTTTTACATTACAATGTTGATGTGCGTCGGTTGCCGAATTTTATCATTCGTAAGGACCGGATGGCAGCATACTTTTGAAAATTGTTTTGACCCTTCCGAAAGAGGAGATTTGGATAAAAAGTCCTGATCGATAGGATGAATTCAAATGTTTGTATTTTTTTTCGAAAAATCACCTGCTGAGTAGAAAAATTTACTGTCTTCTAGACAATTGAATATGCCTAATAGTCTGCATAGAGGAAACGAAATTTTATTACATTAGGAAATCAATATATGAAGATCTAGGGAAATTTCTCATCGTCGATAGCCTATGATCCAGTAGCTTTCGTTAAAAAGCGACTGATCAGTTGAAAAGTTCTTATGTCAGAAAAGAATATTTTCATCCTACTAAATTTAAATATTTAGGTGGTAATCCATCTAATTCCTCTAGTTGACTAATACGATTATGAGCAAGACTTAAATATTGTAAACGATAACAATTTTTTAAACCTACATACCATCAAGAATAAGTTTTTGTAAATAGCGAAAATTAGTCACATTTTTTATTTCTTCCATACGATTCAATGAAAAATCAGCTTCTTTTTGATTATATAGCAGCCAAAAAAGTCGAATAATTTCCGAATTTTATTATTTGAAATGTCAAGTTCAAGTAAATAACTTAACTTATTCACTGGTGATAAATCGATATAAAAAATGATCACAAACAAAAAAGTTCTAAATTATATGATAATTAAATTCTTTGTAAATGTGTATAATACTTAAAATTAATATGTCACGTAAACTATAACCCTATCAAGAATTTAATTATATCATTAACTTACAGGTAATGCCAATGTTAAATAACAAATACTTGATACATCAACTATTTTATTAATTTTTGAAATATGTTTAGTAACTGTTTCATCATCCAGTATTCCAGCAACAAGATTCTTCTGTCGATAGTTACTCATAGCGATAGATATCTACAGTTTTTTGTAAAACTGAAGGAAGCTATGATACTAAGCATAGATAATAATACAGCGGGTTTCATGGAGTACATTTTTAAGATTTTAGTTGCTTGATGAGATAAAGATAATTTGTGAGATACTAGCAGATTGCTCACTTAATCTAGAAATAGTACAACAATCGTAGCACGAATTCTTACTTTTTGATCATGCAATCAATATTTTTTTGGTTTAAAGAATAAAGGTACAAGCTAAATATTCATGCATCATCTGTTCATTTCATAACACAGTCTATTTACATAATAATCTGATGAGCCTTCAAGATTTTTTTTTTTGCAATACTAAAATTGTTTACTAAAGCGAACAAATCAATGTTAGACCGTATTTGAAAATTTTTGTATTTTTCAAGTGCTTGATGAGATTGAGTTTTTCATTGAGATATTTTTGAATTTCTTTTTGTTTATAAAATATTAAAATTGATTTTACTCTCGTTTAGATAAGAGTCTTCAAATCGTAATAAACTGAATAAATGTTTGTGAAATTCATAGTACTATACATATGGTAGCTCTGGACAGTTATTTGAACTGTCCTCATAGCTAAATCTAGAATCGAGCAGTAGTGCAGCACTTGACGTATGAAATGAATTAGGCGAAGCATTCAGAGATTCAAGTACTATTTTTATTTCTAATTTCCTATGTATGACGAAGACAATTATTAAAGCTTTGGCAGTCAATATGCAGAAAAAACTCGACATATTAGTTTCATCTAAATCATGCGAAATACATTGAATTAAACATATTTGGAGATTATCTATGAAGCTAAGATGAACTATGTTTTTAATAATTTATTTTGTTATGATTTTCGATGACAGAACTTTCTTTCTGAGGAGATTTTTCTTAATTAAGAATTGGAAATGAAAATTAACTAAATGCTAAACAACTTTTTAATGTTAATAGTATTTTATGAAATTTAAAAAGGGGCTGTCATATTAGTTTTATTAAAGAACAAAACTTTTACTAAAATATTTCTTATAATTATGGACATGATGAATTTGTATCAGAAGTATCCGATATATACATAAATCCAAGTGTTTCAAAATTATAATCTCTTAATTTATCTTATTTAGCTTCTATTTTTCATTGTATTTTTACTTTGAATCAAAAGAATTATCAAACACCAAATAATATTTGAGTATCCATTATCTGAATACAAAATCATTTTCAATACAATCCAAAAATGTTGCAGCAAAGAAAAGGAAACAATCCGCATTCTTTTTATTTAAAAAAAGAAGAAGAATAAAAAAAGCTTACGACACTCGGTATTCCCAGGCGGTCACCCATCCAAGTACTAACCGAGCCCGACGTTGCTTAACTTCAGTGATCGGACGAGAACTGGTGTATTCAACGTGGTATGGCCGTAAGCAGTCTTTACATATAATTTTTTCAAAGTCATTGATCTATTCTATGAAATAAGCTTTTAATATAAAATTCGTACATAATTAACGGGTGCGGCAGAGGAAATTGCCGGTTTTTGATAGATTGTTTTCTCAAGTTAGTCTCGACCAGAAAGTTTGGTTCTGATGT
>CAJNOP010002705.1:0-16186 GCA_905250075.1 Rotaria sp. Silwood1
TTTGTTTTCAAAATGTGAAATAAATAAATCAATTTGAAATAATGTTTCATCTTCATGACAGAGTACCAGAGAAATTCCTTGTCGAGGATCAATTAAACGACAAATCAATTCAAAATCAGGCTTCGATATTCGTACAAAATTCAAAACAAATCTTTCATAACTGTTAACGAGGGATTTCAATCGTCGACATGTACCACGAATTGACGATAAAATTGTTTGTGCATTGAGATTATCACAAAAATACAATAGATTATTTCATTGGGTAATGTCTCAAGAGAAGGAACTAGACGATTAGACATCAGATGAAAATTTTCAATCTCTATGTAACAATTGTTAGCTATTCATATATAAAGTCTTGCACAATCGAAGAGCAATAACTGACGTATTTTTCTCATTCTCTAATTAAAAATATCAAAGCAAAGAAATACGCTCATGATTTATCCTGACATCTATGGAAATCATTATTGATGTAAGACTGTTTTAAATATGTATGTGATGCATTTTGAACTTATCTAGTTAAATTGAATGTAGGTGGGATGAAATATAATATATACCAACATCTGTCAAACTAGTCACGCCTTGATTTTACTATAAGTTGTTTATTCTTTGAAAATAAAGATTTTACTCAATCAATTAAACATTTACTCGTGTTTTTCCCAGAGTATCAATTTATCTGTCAACCAGCATCAAAAGTTTCACAATGCATTCTCGAATTGAGCGAAATTCAAATGTTGATTATTAGTAAAGTTTCTGCTTCCAGTTTCTTTCGCTAACATTGCCTATTTTAGAATATCTTTATTCTTTATATTATCATATAAAACAATATTTCTAGTTCTTCTTTTTGATTGCTGAGAATCATGGATCATTAACTATTTCTGTTGTCAGGTTGCGAGAGTACATTCATTTCTCTTGCATCAGATATAGACATTAGATATTATCCTAAAAATTTTCGCATCAATTATTTGTGTAACTTTTTAAAAAAAGAATTGCTCCTTTAGTAATTTTTTTATGACAAAAAAAAAGAAATTATAACTTTATCAATTATTTATCAACAATATGTTCTGCCTCGATAAAAATATATTAAACGAAGTTTGTATGTTTAGTTGACTTATTTCAATATTTCATTCATTGCATTATATTCCTCTTCTATATATCATTGTTCACTAGCATGTAAAATAATCAATACAATCACTTAAATTAAATAGAAAAAAGGTTGTTGAATAAACTATTCTTACTATAATATTAATATTACTTATATTGTTACAACAAAAAACTTTGATAATTATTGTTTTTAGTGAAATCAGAATCATGTGCATTTGTATCATCATTCTATTAAAATATGAAATAACGACAAATAAATGAAAATGATTTCTTAGAACTAAAATTTAATGCTTGAATAATGTTTTCAAAAATGAAAAAGATAAGTGTTAATAGACTGTCATTACATCTTAACAAAAACACAATATAAAACCAAGAACTACATAGCCTACATCATATACTAATGATCGACTTCCTAGAAAAATCTATTAGATCGTATTTTGAGGAACGTTCTCATCTAAATTGTAAGAATAACACAAGAAGGTATTTTGTATACTTGTACATGTGATGGTATCCTGAATGACGCTCCAGAGACAGGGATGAGTGTGAATGTTTTTTAATTCTTCACCAGTAGTCACATCTACACCTTCATCCTAACAATTCACAGTCATATTCTGGACCTTGGGCATATCTAACGTAAGTAATTGCTCATCATTTCGTGAATAATTTTTTTTTGAAATGATCAACTCGTCCTCTACGTGGCAAACAAAAATTTGTCGATCAAGCATTATAATGTACTTTATAGTTTTAATAATTTCGTTGATGCTATTAGTCAAAGAATGATCATTACATGGTGCGTCTTCAAACCCGTGTGTAGATTCATTTTTAAATTTAAACAAATATTTTGAAATGATGTTATGAACCTCTTTTAGTTTCTTATTTTGAATAAAAAACTTTATTATTGTTCAATATTCAATGTTTTCCCATGTCTCAAACACAAATAGATACGAAATGAATAATATTAAATGGTGCAGAAATACGTTTCTATATTTTGATAAAGATGTATAGTTTTAGAAAGTTTTTTTCAATTTATTGTAATTCAATGTATACATAAATATAATCTCGAACAAATCGTAGAATGATAGAACGAATATGAAGGAATTCTAACAGAAAATTATTTAATATTCACAATGTTTGCATAGATCGCAGAGAAAATTTCATATCGATTATATTTTAATTTTCATAGTATAGAAAGTGAAAAAAAAGTTCGTATCAAAGGTTTTTAATGGAGCTCGAAGAAAAAAGTGGTAAAGTACTCGTTGTCGAAGAAATAATTTTTCATACATTTTTATGATGGCTTCTATTAGATATTCTTAAATAAAAAGTATTGTATTGTGAGACTCTATTTTTACATTCAAGGCAGATCTTTTCCTACAAATTTATTGATTCAACGTTAATGAGAATTTTTTCGAAAAGATTTCAGCGTCGTCCCCACATACTTTTCTTATTGATGTTGGTTTTACTTTTAGACATATCAAAACCAAAATATTCTATGATCATATATAATTCTTTTTTAATTGATGATATAAGACTAACAGTATAATCACAAAAAGCCTATCGGAAATAGATTCAATCCTCTAACCAATTTGTAATAATTAGCAATATAGTTGAAAAATAGAAGCCATCGTGCGATTGTAATTATACTTCTTCTGGTTGCGCTAACATTATCAATATGTTTAATGCAAAAAAAAATCAAACCAATAAGATTATTAAAAAGTGGAAACAAGGTAGTTTTGAAAGAATGAATGAAATAAACAGAACATCACAATCTAATAAAACAGAAGTTTAATTATTATATGCATGGAAATGGAAAGAAAAATAAAATTAAAGTCTACATCTGACCAATACTCAATGAATATATCAGTTCATGTCACAACTAATTCAGCAAATATGTCTATATTGACAAGACAATCGAATAGTTTTCTATGATTATAAACCCTTCCATTTGATATTTGCCATATCAACTACAGAACTTAAGATAAGTCTAAAGAAAATAAATATTCTATTCATAGTTATGTAAAACTATAGTCCTGTGTTTATCTATCTAATTATCTTTATAGAATCATTGAACACGAATACACGTCTCTTTTTATTTATGAAACTTCTAAATATTCATATCCACTCGAAACAAAGAGTGTAACTATAACAGTTTGACGAAAGATTTGAATAAATTAAGTATTATGAAAAAAAAATGTTCTACTAATATGATATGACATATTAGATTCCCAAGTTTATTTTTATCCTATCGTAATTTAATATCTATTAAAAAAAACAAAACATTGATGAACAGTTTTTATTGGTAAGATCCTCTACTTTTAAGAATTTCCAATAAAAAACTAAAGAATTCTATCCATTGTTACATTTATTAATTTTCATAATGCAAATAATACAACAAGATTTGAATCAGTTATTTATTTGATTCTCTAAATACGAGGATGACATCATTCTTGTTTGTACACATTACATTAAATTACGTTGAAAAAAGAGATATATCTCAAAAATTGACCATAGAATGATATACACTCAAACATAATCACAAAACATTTAAATTGTGCTATACAATAGCATCATTAACATTTGAATTAATTTCAAGTTTTATAATCACCGCTATTTCTTTGAATTGGTTAATGGAATTGAATAGATATATAAACATCAATAATAAAGACCATTTATAGTTTTTTGTAGTGCTGTTGAAATTAGATTTCTTTTATTAATCTCATTTGATTTTTTAAAACATTTACTTTCATATTGTCTATATCATTAAGTTTTAATAGATTTTACCGAAATGTAAAAGAAAACAAAATGATTTTGGATATTTTAATTCATTAACAATATTTATAGCAATCGTGCAGTTTACTTCGTATGTTGGTTTAATGATTTGTTTGTTTGGCCATCTATAAATAGTACGATTATGAATTATTTCCTTAGTTTTCAATGACTAATAAAATATTGAAGAGTTATCTATTTTATTTCAATAGTCATTGATGGAAAGGGTTAATACATATGAAAAAGAAAAACTATTAATATCGCTAAACAAAATTTTTATACGTTAACTGAATATATTCAGATTTCAAATTTATCAACAAAATGATTCTTTTTGTGATAAGAATTATCATGAAGGTTCTTTCTTGTCTTTTTTCTCAGTGAGCTGATTTTTCAAAGTATCAAAAAAATTAATGAAATTCTACTCTTTGTCGAAAAAAAATCAAAACTATGAAAACAAAATAAATAAATAAATATCTGAATATTCTTATAACATGACATATTAGGTTTACAAGTTTATTTGTTTCCTTAGATTTTGTTTATCCTCTTATAAATTGATATGTATAACAATTCAGTCAAAACATTCATGAAGAATTGAATTACCTCAATAGATTTTTTTCTCCTCAACGGAATATTTAACTTTTGAGGATTTTCATGATTTAATTGATGTCAACTAATAAGTAATACAGTGTAATTTTACTCAATTATTCCCTTGACTATTACAACAACCGTAACATCTGTTAATGTAGAATACAACATTCGTCTTGTCTACATATATTAAATTAGACTATGTTCAAAGGTAAATGGAATATGTTTAAGACAATTGTTTATATACAATTCATATAGTTCACTATTCGTTTCTTTTAAAAAAACTAATATCTATAATCATGAAATGAGAAAATTTAATATTGAATAGAATTATATACTTTCGAAATAATCTTGAAAATTGTATAATAATCACTCTTTCTTTGAAATAAAATAAATTCCATGAACCAGTTTTTATAATCGGACGAGAACTATCAATTATAAGAAACTCATATTTGATGGATGAACTTGTCTTAAACCTTTATATCAAATAAAAAATTTTTGAATCGAACAATTATCAATATTAAATTTCACAAAGTAGATTCGAAAAATGTTTTCGCAAGAAATTATGTATGTAAAGCTGAGAAGTTTTTTTTTTAAATGCTTTATGAAACAAAAACAACATACTTTGCTTTTTATTTAATCGCTAAAAAAAAGGAAATCTCCTAATTTGAAGTTGCTTCATATGAAGGGAAATGCAATTTTTGGTTTTCGATGTGTTAGAATTGTATGAATTAGTCAGTTTCATTTTCCAGTAGATTTAAAAAGAATCCTATGACAGATGAAGAAATAAAAAACCGAAGACTTTTTTAAAAATTTTGTTTTTATTGTTCACTGATCTCTTAAGGATATTTTATATTGTTGAGATTTAGAAATCTAATAAATAAAACCAAAAAATGAAATAATAAAGAAATGATTTAGACATAAAATCTCTTTTTGTTATTGAAATTCTATTTTCATTATGATATTTATTCTATGTAAATCAATCTATTTTCTAATTATTCCTTATCGATATATGAATGAAAAATAAATTCGATTTCACAAAAAAATCTGAAAAAAAGTATTCATATATAAAATTTATTAATAAGATTAATCATTCATAAAATAATTCTAAATGAATTTAATTTTTAAAAAAATAATTTACGTATATCAAATACTCATGAACTTGAATCATTGTATATTTACAAGTAAACATGTAAAAAATGGTCGAACTTTCTTAGGTGTTTTAGAAAATTCTGACATCATATTACAGATTCTCATATGATATTGAATTGAAATGATTTTAAATTAAATCGGAATATTCGTTAAATGTACATTCATTTATTCAATTTAGAAACTAATTAGTTGACCTTTTATATCGTTTGCAAATATCATCATTAAACTTGAAATATGAAAAAAGATTCATTTTAATGATATATTCTCTAATTATCCAATATAGAGATTTGAACGATTAATAATTTATTGACACCTATTTGAAGCTCTAACCAATGCTAAATCCTCTATTAACATAATCACATTTGAAGGAAATTTTCTTATTGTCTATTTAATAGAAAATCTACTAGATCATTTACCCATATCGTCTCAAAATTATTTTCCTTAAATAACAGTAGCTAGACATTGTATATGTTTTACTTTGAATTTTTACAACATACTAATGAATATGTTACTTTAGTATTATTGGAAATAGATAATTATAAAGATCAAATGTTGTGCTAATTAGAAAAAAAGGCTCAAAAAATGTAGAATATAAAAATAAAATCCACTTTCAGATCTGTAACAATAGTGAGTTAGAATTAAAAAAAAATAAATGATTAAAATATTAGTATTGTTCAATTTTACATTAATAAAAAAATGCTTTTTCCTTTTATCGATTTAATGGATCGACTTGGACGATAAGATTCCATCGAAGAGATGATTCTTTTTTTCCTCACAAGTCTATAATTAGAAGTCTTTACTCGTACGAACTTTTGTTTCAAGTATAACAGATTCGAAAGCTATTATAATTTTTATATTTAGATGTAAACAAAGAAGCGTGAAATCTAAGAACACATCAATATCTAAATGACTTTTTGAAGTATAGAATCGATTAAACTTGGATTAGTCGAATTAAATAGCAAAACTCAGTTTGAATGAGTCGAACTTTATAAAGGCAACATCTAACTTTCAAATCAATAAGAAAATATACTAAGTTTTCATTGTAGAGTAAAAAACCATCATGTATTTAAATAGATTCCTAAACAAGATGTTCACTATTTGAACATGTTTGGATTCATGTTTTATTCAACCTGTTCAGAAAGAGATTTTTCTTGCACGATATATGAAATATTTTTTTTTGTTCAGAATAAATATTCAATATAATATGTTACTTTAATAGAGAAGTTTTCTTGATATATATTTGATTGTAGTTCCAAAAAATGATCATCATTAGTAAAATAAAAAGAGATCATTTCGAATAAATATTTTTCTATTTTCAAAATTCAATAGTCTTATCGATGAATTTTATTTGTTATATAACTCTACTAAAAATATAGATAAATTGAAAGACATAGTAAAATTAGAAGAAACTTTATATTCTATGTTATATTAGAAAAAATTCTAACTAATTAAAGAAAATATATTTGAAGATTTGATTTCGAATATCTTGAAAGCAAATATCATTTGTATTGTGATTAATTCATAATGATTTTGTTTATTATCATAGTTAATAATGAAGAATAATAATTATAATATATCTAATGATATGATTTATGATCTTCAAAAAAATATTTGAGCGTAGATTAATAGAAACAATCGTTCGACTATAGACAGATTTTGCTCAAATCTTAAAAGTTTTTAATGAGTAAGTTACTAAGAAATATCTCCTATAATTGATCGAAATAAAATACAATAATTCACGTTAATGTATGAGGATGTAGATGTACTTGAAAAATCATATCAGACCACATACACAAATGAAATTCAGTTTCTAAACTAAATCCTTTCAGTGTACGGAAAATAATCGACAAAACAATCAATCAATAAGTTTATAACCGATGAGAATTTTTATTTAATAATGAACACTATTTTCTTTTGTTGTCAACAATCTCTATTAAATACCTTAAATTATTTTAAATTAATAATAACATTAATACAAATGAATTCTAAAAACAAATAACTAATCATGATAATATACAAATACATATCGAACTCTAAAAACAAATGTTTAAATGAGAAAAACGAATACAGAAATAAAAAATGACTAAAAATGAGACATTATCAAGAAAAAATATTAAATACATGACAATTTGGTTCATCTTCCATGATTATTTCTAATATATCATTATCTGAATCATTTGTTTTATTATTATTTTCTTCAATCGATTTATTTATAATACATTCTTTTGATTCTGTTTTAAATTGTATATGTGGATATAATTTTTCAAAAAATTCTTCAGTATATGATAACAAATGTTCGTATTGTTTTTTCATGTTTGAATATCGATTATTTAATTCTTTATGACGATTATCAAATTGACGTTCACTTGCAATTAATTTTTCATTAAGTAAAGTAACTTCAGTTTGAGATTTACCTATAAAAATAAATTTTCAATTAAAAAAAAATTGAATCTTAAATTTTGTTTAATTAAAAAAGAAATACCTAAAACAATTTGTAGTCTTTCGAGATTATCTTTTAGTATTTTAGTTTCTTGTGCATATTTTTCTATCAATTCTTTTTGAGAATCAAAGTCAATAAGTTCTTTTTTTATTTTAAATTGTTCTGTCGTTGCTCTCGAAGATGATAATTCTTTTAATCGAACTTCATATGATTCAGTTATAGTTGCACATTCTAATTTGAGTTTCTTTGTAAGAGTTTGTTCGGCATCTTTATATAGAAAATAAAACTCGATGGGATTATTTCAGAAGTACAAAAAAAAAAATCTTATAAAATTACCAAATTTTTCTTGAAAAACTTGATATGTATCCCATCCTATTTTAGCATATGCTTGTGCATCAGTAAGTGCCTGATTAAGATCATCTATTTTACGTCTAAGTGTAATGTTTTCTCGCATTATTCTTTTGTAATTGATTAGTTTTGATCTCTCATCATGATTATTATCAATATTTAGTGTAATCTGATTTTGTTCGGTTAACGACGTTAAACTTGATAATTTTTCTATTGAACTAGGTTTATTTTTATTACAATAATAATTTTGCATTGAAATATATACACCATTGATGATATGATTACGATGACTAAGAATAGAAGTAACACTTGATAATTCTGCAAATTGGATTAAAGCATCTAAAATTAAAATAATCATTTAGAAATTAGAAAAGTTAATCTTTAAATTTATAAAGAAATTTACCATAATATTATATTATTCTTAGATTAGTCTATGCAATCAAAAAAGTAAATCAGATGATCTATATTAGTTACATAACAGTCAATAACTATTATGATTTTGAGTTTTATTACTTCATTTTCTCCTAAATGCACTAACGATAAGACAAAATCTTCAATAGATTATTACTAATTGTTTCACAAATATTAACAATATTATTCTCCTCTAAATATTGGCAAGTATAAGTAACTTTTTATATGCATTTTTTTCTACACTATGATGATGAATATTTATAACAACTATAATTACACGAACTAAAATTTCAATGAGCCTTATTCAACATTCATTTGTTGATCACAAACATGTATTAAAATGGCCATAGATCGTGTCAATCGTTGCTAAGAGCGGTGTTTTCACTCGGATCTCTTCCTCTAGGAATTTTCTAGAAAGAAGGATCGTGAGAGAGAGAAAGATCAGAGTGAAAACACCGCTCTTAGCAACGATTGACACGATATATGATCATTTTAATACATGTTCGTGACCAACAAGCGAATGTTGAATAAGGCTCATTCTTTAAATCTACTTATAAAAATCATCTTGATTGTAAAAATTCAACCTATAATATCTTTAACAAGTGTTTTTTGGTAGAATGGTGTTTTTCCAATTCAATAAAAAATGATTTATTTCTAGTGAACGAATTTATTTCATGGAATTATTCTCAAAATGAAATCATTGACTTCTTTTGATTATGAACATAATATGAACTATAGATAAAATATTTCAATCTGGCAGTAAAACCGACAAAAATAACATGTAATAGATTATCGAATTCGATATAATTTCAATTCTCAGGCAATAACTTTAATTATAGATCAAAAAGATGAATTTTTGCTGACGAAAAAAAGAAACGAGGTTATAACTTTTATGTATATTAAATAGAAAAGGACTTACATGATTCACTATTTTGAGGTTCGAGGAAAGTTTCGGTCAAACATCGCATAACTTTACCAAAACGTTGACAATAAGAAATTAAGAATGATTGAGATAAATTATTGAATTTAGTAATAATTATAGTTGATATATGATCAAAAGACATCTATAGATAACAAAAAAAAAAAAAAAGAAGGTCACATATTTGATTGAAATAAACAAAATATTAAAATATGCTATACAAATAATAAATCAAAATTATTAATATTAACATCAAGATTCTTGTTTGGTTTCATCAATAAAATTTAATTTTTAATGAATTATTATGATTTATTATTATAAAATATATTGATGATTAATTTTTAAAAAAAAATAATTTTTTGATTCTTCGTTATTAAAGAGTTGAAAATCAAAAGAAAGATAGAGTACAACTATGTTTGAATATAACTGAGCACAAAGAAAATGATATAAATGACAAATGCATTTGATTGAAATCGATAAAATCAACAATTTTTTTTTTCTTTGTCTTTTGGGATCAACAATCATGAACTAAACAAAAAAAGTTCAGGTCAATGTATAGTTTAAGCACACCGCTATTGTTCATATACATAAAGGGGTAGGTTCCAAATGCGCCCGAAAATCAGGCCAATTAACACCTTAGTGGACGCAATTGGGAATAGAGAAGTTAACGTTGAAATTTTTTTTATTGGTTTCCCAATTGCGCCCACTTTTCTCGAGTAATTAAGAAATTGAAGAGAACACAATATTTATGCTCCAAAAACTGGAAATGGACCAGCTGTACCGTTTTCACGACGCTACATAGATTAGATACAATCATCTATGTAGGATGCAAGTAGAAGAAAGAAGCACTTACAAATCTTTTGACTTCTTCTTCATAAACTTTCGTAACAGGTTGATCTACATCATCTAACATACGACGTTTCAATCGAGAAAATGCTGTTTGTACATTTTCTGCTAATTTGGGATCATGATTATGAGTTTCACCATTCGTTTTTATAATTAGATTGTTTTTTAAAACGATAGAACAATAACACGACTTCGAAGTACAACTATAGATTGATGAACCGTTCTTATTTTGACGTTTTAAGCTATAAAGGTACTTATTATGTAGCACAGCTTTTTCACCTTTTTGGGTTGTTGACCAAGTAACATTCATATTCATTGTTTGATATATAGTATATGATTTTTTTCTTTCATTATATATAAGCGTTATCAATAGAATAAAACTCATTATCTATGTTTTCAGTAACTAATTAATCAAAGTGGGCGCAATTGGGAAACCAAAAAAAAAAATTTCAACGTTAACTTCTCTATTCCCAATTGCGCACACTAAGGTGTTAATTGGCTTAATTTTCGGGCGCATTTGGGAAGCTACGACATAAAGACAGAATGAAAAAAAATGAATTGGCAAACAAGAACATTACGATTGTACGAATAAGGAAATATTCTTTAAAAATATTCATTCAATAGTGATCGGGTTAAAATGCGTATGTACCGTATGCGGATATGAATATCGCTCTTTTCCTACCATATTTTCTTTCCTTCCTGCTCTCAATTGTTAATCTCTCTCTCTCTCACATATATGTACTGATATTATTATTATTCTTATACATATATTGTTCTTTTATTTATATGCACTATTCTCATACATATTATACTCATACAGATGCATATTCTCTTTCTCCGCTTTCTTTCTTCCTGCTATCGTTATTTTGTTCTTTCTTCTCACATTAGTATGCCTATCTTTCTATTTCTCTTTGGAACCGAGAGACAAATATATGTATTGTCCTCTTTCCTTCTCACATTAGAGAAGTGGTGATTACATCTATCGTTCACATTCTTTTGCGTTTCCACATATGATTACACGACAGCCGTTCAATATCTTCTGATGATATGTTGATAGTCATGGGTGAAACCACTTTTGTGATTTGTATATTTAATTCGTGTCTCTTTTACGTAATATTTATATACATGATTCGTGTCTTTTTTCAGTGTCAAATGTGTCCTTCTTACATGACACTAGTATACGTTATTAGTATCACACATCATTTTAATTTTGTTTAGATATAGTTCATATGTCTCTTTTAGTCATTAGTGCGAAGGCCAATCGAGATGTATATAAAGAGTGGAACGCACACACAACAGGGAGAGGGAGCATTTCTTTTACAGAACACTTTCTGTGTACTAACACAAGGAGTGCCTTGGATTTTATCTCCTATACGTAACATTATATAGGATGATTGTGGATACTACGTTATAGTGTCTCTCATTCGTTTTGGATTGTCAAACGTGTTACTTATTGCATCTTCATTATGTGAATTGTTATTATCATTATATTAATCAAGTTTGGGGATATATATATAAACATAAATGTATATATTCGGATACACTACATTGTTATCAAATTGTTGTTTATACATTTATTCATATTTCTGTATCTCTCATATATTGTGATATTATCAATCCAAAATTTTGTTACAATATGATTGTGTTTTATGTGTGATAGATAGATCATAGAGATATGAAGTAGTTAAACGAATATCATTGTCAAGAATGATAGTAAGCTTATTCATTCAGTTTGTTGTTATATAGCAGCTACAATAATGCAACATCATAGAACATCATTTTAAAATATGATGTAAACAACTCTGAAAAATATGAATGACAATTAAGACTATTCAATCATTTAAAACTAATAGCGCAATAAATTGAAATAAGTATTGATTGAGTTTATAAATCAATGAAGAAATATAAGTTGAAAAGCATGATATTATTGTAATAGTAGCAGAAAAACTATGCTATAGAATATCAGTGAATGTACTGAAGAGCGAAGATCGAATTCAATCGATTATGTGATCTTTTTGGCAAATCTTTTTTTTTTTGTTTACAATGATAATATGTTTCACACCATTTTTTCTCAGGTTATTCGCTTATTCTCCATCTCATTTCTATGCCAAAACAAAAAGAAAGAAACAAAATAGTGGTGTAGACGATAATTAACACGATAGCATGTCAAATATGAACAAATAAAATTCATCTCTCATCAATAATACATTGATTTAACTGATATTATTATTTGTAAAAAAAAATCATAATCTGTTTTGTTTTTGTCTTTTCTCATCACCATTAATTGTATCAAATAAAATGTTTGTTAGTGACTATTGATATGTTAAGATCAAACATAGACGAATGAATACAAACAATGAGAAAATCGATGAAGATCGATAATATTCAAATATGAATGATGTCTTTCATTAGCTTTTTTGATTATATATAAAGGTGCGAGTGTGGGAATTCTCTTCTTTGACACCTACATTCACACTCTCAAAATAAACAAAATACTTTTTAATCTTCATTGTATTTCATTTTGTTTTGTCTGATTGTTTATAATCAAATAATTTTGATTATATTTCTAAAGAAAGAATCAATATAAATTATGTTTATATTATACTCATATAGACTACAACATATATTCAGACGTCAAGTAATTTAGATTTCGACAATAATAATATCCACTTATTCTGACTAGTTCATCATTTTCGTTTTTGTGTTATTTTTTTAATTTAATATATATTCAAAAATGATAAATCATATATGTTAGTAACTATTAAAATAGTACTTCTTAGATTCAATATAAAGGATATCAATGTCTTTGAACTGACAATAGCAGTACGCTATTCAGATCTAAGTTTGAATGCATTGTTAAGAAAATGATAATATTTATCTCTTCTACATTGAGCATCAGAGGATGTACCAACATTTGCAGCTGATCTTTTAAAATCTATACGATATTCTGGAAATGCTGAACCAAATTTATATAAAATAAATTCACGATAGTGTAATTTATCTTCACCATAGTTAATACTTTTACCCATTACGAAATTTTACAATTGAATTGAATTTTCTTTCAACGGTAGTCGACGTATTCGATGTTTATCTTTACCACGATATTTTGTTTTATTGTATTTGTTTGCTAAATGTTCATCGCGTAACACTGCTCGATAGAGAATAATCGAAAATTGAAGATTTTCTTAATTTCTACGACTACATCCATTACTATAAAATACTGAATTCTTGTCACAGTTCGGATATGGAATATACTGATTGGATTTACTTGAGTTCTTTGTTAGATAAAATCCATCTCTAAACATTCTATCCAAACTTGATACTTGAGGATCATCATCAGTCTATAACAGAAATATTATTATTCTATGATCACAACCATGAAATAGCCAATATTCATTGGTATTTTCATCTAACAACGATACTAACAATGTATAATGTTTTAAATATTTTTAACTCTCACATTCTACTAACCTGTTTAATCCAATGTGTCCCATAGCCAAAATTCATTCGAACGAGCTAGTTAGAATTTTTCCATAGAAAATTATTCTATAGAAAAAATGATAGTTTGGTGGCAATAATATATTTATTTAAATAAATAGGTGTGTTTGCTCTAATTATTTTTTTTGTAAACAATGTTCATGTTAAAGTCTATCATTTTAAATTCGAGTAATTTTTATCACAATCGATTCAGTTGGATCTTTCTCATAGATTGTTTTATACTTATTATCATGTTCATATTAATAACAATAATATTTAATAGATGAGAAAAGCTTTGCATAAGTTCATTCGACTAATTAAAAGACCAATAGATTAATAAATTCATGTATCGATTTTTATTCAAATTTTTTTTCATTTTAATGCTGCTTATGGACTAAAATTCATTTAAATAATCGCGAGAAAACGTTCGATTTTCGAATGATTTTGAAATTATGAATTTGAACAACAAGAGAGAAGACAAACACACTTTTCCAGAGAATAAGAACATATACTCACATCACCTTATAACTACAACAGAAATGATTCTTTTTGCAGAAGTCCTTGATGAGAAAGTCTATCAGTAAATATAGCAAACGCTTTGTATATCTTTTGAATTTGCTAAAAAGTAAAAGAAATTTTTTTCAAAATATTTCAATGATCGTGCTTGTATATATAAGTTAGAAAACAATTGAAACTCTCAGAAAAAAAGCAGCCCATAAACTAGCTAAAAAACTAGATAATAAAAACTGATCTAATATTGCATGAATCAATAAAACAAAACTAATAGTAATATGTCTTTGATAATATCATATTTTTTATGAGTATTCAAAATTGATTCATTATTTATTCGATTGAAAAATTTGAACAATCTTTTAGATTTGTGATGTTTTCATAGAAACATAAGTGATTGTTAGATTCTGGAAGAAATAAAACTAAAAATGTTAGACATTATTAATCCAGAGAAATCAATCTACTAGCACATCTGTAAACTATGTATATGCATCACAATACAGTGCACTTTCTTAAAATAGAAGCTGTTCGATGACATATCTTCTATCTACTTCACTTTTAAAAAAATTTCTATCATTTCTTACGAGTAATATAGAAAAATGAAACATTATTCTTTTTTTGTTAATATTTTTATAAGAATGTATCATTACACGACATATTTGAATATTATCATTAAAAGCTTTTTTTTTCGTTCTACATTTCCATTAAAGTTAGATGTAATATAACAATAGATTAATTAACTATTTTATTTTGTTGATGTAAGAATGAAATACCAATTCCTTTATTTCGAATATTTGAGAACTACAATTGTCTACTAGCATCTTACATATATTTTCTTATTAGTTAAGCTTATTTATTCAAGTACTAATTGTTCAGTCAATTTTCAAAGAATCTTTCATTTTTTTTAATTTTATATACCAAATTTAACTGATCTAAAGTCAATGTTGACATGTAGGATAATCATTCTTGAATACTTTATATCAGTACGTTGATCTTTCTTAGATTAAGGTAAAAAAGTCGAGTATATCGATTTTTTTCAATTTAATAAAATAACAAATTTTATGAAAATATATATACATATCTACTAGTTTTGTGCATTTTTATCGAATTCCATCTAATCAATTAGAAATATACTACAGGAGAAAATGATGAGTAATGAAAATTTAATCTAATCGATTTATCTTTAATTCTTTTCTTCCTCCAAAATCATCCATAAAGTTGTCAATTGTAGTAATTATACTTTCTTTCGTAATAAAATCTAGCTTAAATAATTTTTAGTTACTCATTGAAGTCACGGGGCCAGAAGAAAAATAACTTTATATAATTTAATCAGAAACTCTTTCAAAAATTAAAGACAAAAATATTATTTTATTTGCGAACGCATAAAAGTGTAATCATCAACACCAACTAAATAAATTTATCATATGATCACATTACATTATTCATTGATGAACTACTTCGTTTTTAATTTTTAAACTTAACCTGAGTCAAACGGACAAAAGATTTATTTGAAAATAGTTACAAATGATCTTTGTAAGTGCTATAGATTTCTCTCTTATTAAATGATTGTCATCTAAAGGGTGTGGCTGTGGGTGTGGGTGGGTGTGGGGTGTGGGTGGGGTGTGGGTGGGGGG
>CAJNOP010002706.1:266-16184 GCA_905250075.1 Rotaria sp. Silwood1
CATAATTTAATGGATGTTCATCAATTGGATTCTTTTCACGTACACTTAATACTTTCCGTGTCTAAACAAAATAATAATAAAGTTTTTATTTATTTTTTTGTCCGTCTTCTAAAGTAATTGAACGAAAATTATGTTTCATTTAACAAAGAATAAACTCAATTGTTTCAAATAAATCAAAACAACATGAACAACTTCGATCAACAGATATGACATATCTTTGAGTGCATTAAAGATAGCTATGTTTTTATAAAGATTTCTTTACTAGTAGACCTGAGATATTAATTCACAATACTTGATTAAGTGCAAATTTTAATGTCATGATTTTATGTATTGGTTGTAATTGTAAATGAGTAAAATCAGTAGCTAATTCACATGAACGTTTTTCATTATCTTTTGCTAGATCTTTTTTTGCCATTGGCATTTGTAAATCAACAATATTTTCTTTACATATTTCAATCCATTGTTGATCTTGAAACTTTCCATTTTTTGTTAAAAGATAAGCGATTTCACAACGTACAACTAATTTTTCTAATTTAAATCCAACTGCTAGATAAAATAATTTTGGTGAACGTGCATCACGCCTTAATAATTAAAATAAAAATTTAAAAATATTTATTAAATAAATCAATAATTTATATATTTGAATAAAAACATACAAGATCAGGTGGTAATTCAATTTCAATATCACCCCAACCTTCATCTTGTTCATCTTGATTGTTATTAAGATTTTCTCTATTAAGATCATCTTCATCACCATCAATTGGTACTTCATCATCAGTCCAATCTCAACCACTTGTTGCTGTTTCATTAATATGAAGATTTAAAGCAAGTTTTACTGTTATGTTTGATATTAAATTTGCTTTGATCCTTGCTGACTTATTGAACATGGTGATAAAATTAATTTAGCATGTAGATTTATTTCAGGTAACTAAAATAAATAAATATTTTATTTTGAATTACTAAATTTAACACGAGATTAATATTGATTAAATGTATGTCTATCTTATTATTTCATATCTAACATATCAATTAAACAAAAAAAAAGTAATAGTAATAACTTTGTTAAAATCTCAATCTACCGGCTTATTCCTTTTTTGAAACAGAATATGAAGTCTTCTTATTTTGTTTTTAATCTACATTCTAATGAATATCAATCAGAGAAAATAAACTAAATTAACTATATGATGATTTTTTTACAATTTATTTAAAAAAACTTATCATTCAATGTCGAGAAAAACTTCAAGAAGTATCAGAAACATCTTTATACAATAGTACAGCAAAATCTTTAGATAAATGATGTGCTGGACATAACTAAAGATTCTTAAAAATTATTTCATATCCCAAGTAAACTGGTATATTTACACGAAAATCTATAACTAATTTTGAAGACTATCAGCTGAAAATATTAGAAAACTAACATTACAATTTTCTATATATTTCTTTTGCTTTTTTTAAAAATCCCCTCCGAAGAAGTATTACCATGAGAATTTTGTCACTAATAAATTACTTTTTCATCAAATGATTCTGTTGTATAAAAATGACATAACATAATTCAATCTCATAGAGAAAAAATATAAAATATTACTTTGATTGCCTTGTCTAAGAAATTTAATGCGTTCTTCAACATCCCCTAATAAGATTGCAATTTGAAATTGTCTACTAACATCTTTTCGTACTTCAGCTAAACAAAAAAAATAAACTAAAATAAAAACAATAAGAAATTTTTCAAACCAATTTTCATCATTTTCCAAGAAATAGATAATTGAAACTATTTAAAAGAAACCACAAATAATTTACATCAATATTTCTATATTCAAGTGCTAAGCCAAATCTTGTTTTTGCATTATTTGTTTTCAAGATAAAGATTTTTGGAAAGAAATTTGTAAATTTTACTTCATCGTATTTTCTATTACTTTAACTTTTGTTATATAAATATATAAATCAAGTATATGAATAATTCCATGATCACCATTCATAAGTGCATCCTTAATATGATTTGATGTTGTATGAAGAAAAACACCTGAATCATCCTAATAATGATAAGTAATTCATATCATTTGACCACATTGTATATTTAACTTTGCCTTTTCTTACACTTGCTAATGAACATTTTTGTTAAGCATCATATATATTAATATGATCATTTTCACGAATTAATCAAGACCTCTATCAGCATAAAATATTTCATTACAATTGGCTAATTAAATTTTGTTTTATGTTTTATTAAAATCCATAAAAAAGATTTAAAGCAAGCCGTATGGCATTTAAATCAGATGAACGACGACCTTCACATACTAGAAAAGAAGAATATACATTTAAAAGTATCGAACAATTTAGATAAAATATCTTTCTCTTTTTGAAATGTTAGACCTTTTTAAAATCCTAACGTTCAATTCGAATAAATCATATCATTCGGAGTTTTATATTGAATTTGTTGATTCATCAGCATCTTTCGAACGTGGACCACCAACAATATTATTAAATAAAATAAAACAATTAATTTATTTTAAAAAATTCTGAAAAAATTTACCTTTGTAATTACATTAGAAGAACATTTTTTAATGTTCTAATTTCCAATCGTCGTGAATATTTGATTATCATGATGTAGCATACAAATATTTTATTTTACTTTTAATTTTTGAAAATGAAAAGAATCTTACCAGCAGCAAATAAATTTAATGTTGAATGAACTGTTAAAATCCAATATCAATCATTTTTCAATGATTTCATTTAAATTGATTTAAAATAAAATAAACTGTTTATTCATATCCCAAAGTTGATCTATCGAACAGAACAAAAAAGAAGTGAATGATATGAACATACTCCAATATTGTGTGCTCGTCTGTTTCGTGCTCACAACTGAATATGGAAGTGAGAGAAGAATGAAAAAATAATATAGGTCACGACAATATTTTTTTTTCGTTTTCTTCTCTCGTCCGTAAGTCGTCATTGTTCAGGTTATCATTGATGATCAATGATAATATGACATAATGATTGTATATATCAATTAAGCATTATCCCATACACATACATTGAGATATTTGTGATTCAATTATCTCAATGTATGTGTATGTAGATGATAGCTTAATTACTATCATCTTTTCATCACTCTCTGACGAGAAAAAAAAAACAAAATTATCAATTTTTAACATATAAATATGAATGATTTTCTATGTGAAATCATTCAATTTATTGAATCAAATATTACTCTTTCTTTTTATATTTTAGAATGATTTCGACGATACAAAATTATACAATTCAAATCAATACAACACAATAAACGAAGAGACCATGACGCAAATGAATTACAAAATAATTCAAAAGTATCATTTACAGTATCGACTAGGATCTCCAGGGTCTACCAGGGTCTCCAGACTCCACTAGAGTCCACCAGACTTTCGCCGCACCAACAGCGAGAGATATGATGTGAGTTGTTTCGCGGCACCCACACCAAGAGAGATGTGATGTGAGTCGTTTTCCGTCACCCACACGTAGACCCTGGTAGAGCCTGCTTTAACAGTTTTGAATTATTTTGTAATTAATGCTATTTGAATTACTTTGTAATTCATTTGCGTCATCCAGTGTAAAAGAATGTAGGTATCAGTTTTTCTTTTTTTTCTTTTTTTTTCTTTATTGGATCATACAGAGGGTGGTAAGTCCTCTTGTGATCTTTTATATTCATGTTTTTCTTTTCCTGTTAAAGACGTCATCATTCAACATCAACGGGTGAGTTTATTTTTTTTTCTTTTTCTTTGTTGAGATGAGACTAGTTAGAGTGAGTGAGGTAAGTTGAGATTCGGGTTTCGCCTTATAAGAAGGACTTCCGGGTAGTCCCTAAAAGCCTGGCCAGGGACTATCTTGATGTCCATGGCACACGATCGGGCCCCCAGACTCACTGAGATATGAGATCGCATGGATGATGTGGGTCTTCCCGCGCGTGCATGGGCTTTACGCTCGCCACGGTTCCACCAGGATGGTTCCTGGTCGTGCGCACGCGCGAAGAGAATAGAATAGCTATGAAATCATTTTTTCATTCAATCACGATTTATTTGTAAGAGAAAGAGAACAAAAATAAAATAAAATTCATCATCGTGTTGAGTTTATTCGATATTAAATTTTTGTACTCGATTATTATAGTAATCGACGACATAGAGATTACCATGTCGATCGAATGATAAACCTATGGGAAGAAAGAGTTGATTTGACCGTGCTCCTTGACCGTTTCCACCAACAATCACACTTCCCTGTGTGGCTCCTTTTGGCCAACGCATGATTCGATGATTCCAAGAATCAGTCACATAGACAGTACCCAATTGATCGACAACGACTCCTTGAGGACGATTCAATTGTGTAAAACTTTTTCCTTCTCCTTGACCACCGGCTACGACAATGCCTTGTTTTGCATCTTCTTCCCATTTCATTACACGATGATTTTCATTATCAGATACATAAACTGAATGATCTCGGTCGACAAATACGTAGCGGGGATTAGAGAGTTGATCGAGACGATTACCTTTTCCATTACCACCTGCAACCACTGTTCCTTTAGTGTCACCAATTTTATATCGTCTCACTTCATCTTTTCCATTGTCAACGACATAGAGATAACAATTGTCGTCCATTGTCAAACCAATGCAAACGATATTGGAAATAATTATTTCATCACGAGTACCATTTCGACGAGGCCATCGAACTACTCTGTCATTCTCCCAATCACTGATGATGAAACTATCGCTCTCTTTGTCGATAATCACATCTTGTGGGAAGTTTAACCGATGAGCTCCATTTCCACCAGCAACTACTTTTCCATTCGTTGCACCAGATTTCCATTCCACAATACGATGATTATACCAATCAGCGACATAAATGGATTGATCATCATCGACGTACAAACCCCATGGAAGAGAAAGTTGATTGGTTCCACTGCCCGATCCATTTCCTCCAGCAACAGAGATACCATTCTGTGCCCATTTTGCACTCGGACGAATATCAATGGAACTTGCACGCATTGGTACTAAAATGAAACAAAAGTATGAAGTAAAAATAAACATCAATGTCATTGAAATGAGTCCTTCTCATTTGTTTTAAACAATATTGAACTGCTCTCAATTACAAAAGCTTTTTACTTATGAACTTGATTAGAATCTGGCTTTTCTCAATGTTGAAAACAAATATTGTTGACGTTTTCAAATATTTTGAAACTAACTAAAATTTAACTGATAATGTGAAAAATTGTGATTAACTCGAATTTTATCGTAAATGAAATTTTCTTTTATATCGAATTTTTTCAACATATTCACTGATTTCGTTAGTTCGAGTTTGAAATATATTTAAAAATTATTTCATTTTTTATTGTTTGGATTTTACAATAAAACGAGTTATAATAGTATTTGAACGTAAGGAAAAACAATTTTGTTATCAGTTGATAGGAAACGGTGTATGATTTATGTTTGTCACACATTTCTGAGTGAAATGAGACAAAATAAATTTGCCACTTTTATATGAATTCGTTAAAAACATCTTGATAGATAATAACGATAGTTAATTATACTTAACTACCATGCATAAGACGTTTTTGACTGATTCATATAAAAAAAATTACAAATTTTTTGTGTAAGTATTTTTCTTTCTTATTCCATTTACGAATGTGTGACAAATATAAATCATACACCATTCGAAAGTATTTTATGCCATGAATTTTGCATCATACTTATTATTGAGTAATTTATTCCTGAATCTGAAACAAACAAGTAGTTTGTAGAAAGGCTAATCGAAGTGCTAAATAAGATAAGTTTAGATAAAAAAATACGTAAGTTCGAATTTTAGTAGATAAGAAGAACTCAAAAACAAATCTCTCTCAAGTTCAAGAATATTTGAAGAATCTGTCATGTTCACTATTCTGCATTGTAGCACAAACAATGATCTGTATACGAATCAATCAAATCTTTTATTTTGAATTCATTTCTAATGTATTACAAATTTTCAACTTAATAGGGTATGGGTATATGAAACACGGTTTTTTAAACAATAGTAGTTTCGATCACGGATCGATTTTGAACTTTCTACAATTAAGTATTTTCACTTCTTTACAAGACAATACGAATCTTCTATCGAAACATTGATCTAAAATCTTTGCAAGTTTGTGTTTTGTAGGTTATTCAATAGGTATAAATTTTTGAGGATTCTCACAAAAAAAAACAATGATCGTAAAAGATTTCATCATGATTTTAGCTATTCTCAATAGCAATAACTGTGAAGATTTCTTCCTCAAATTTTTATTGTTGGTCTAGAATTTTCTAAAGATTGATATTGATATTGATATGAGCTTTAAACTAGAAACAATACTTCTATGATTATATCTTGAATGGACAGTTACGGAACCGATGAAGGTAATAAAAAATGTCATGCAGTTTTATAAACTCCCTAAAAATAATTTCATCCTTCTTAATTTATCTATGAAGAATCTACATATAATCGAGATCTTGATTAAATTTAATACTATTTAATCAATTTTCATTTTTATTACATGTAATGTCATGTATTTTTAATATGTTTAATGTCTCAGTGCAATTGGAAGAAAGTACATTTACATGTCAAACGGTATGAGACCTTTAATTATGTGTTAAACAACTCGAAGATGAGAGTCAGAAACAAAACAATACTTTCTGCTTTTTAAATCAAAGAGATTGTGAGACATAAAATTCGAGTAGATAATTTTATTTTCTACTTATAGATGATGGCATAGAGCTATATAAAATGCTTATTAATACTATAGATTTATTTCAATTAAATCAAACTTCTCAAATATCTCTTATACACATGGAAATGATCAGTCTGATCGGCTACTTTGCTTCGTTTTTTTTGCACATAAACTTCAGTCTTATTTTAGAACAAGTACAGTCAACATTTGCTCTATATTTGATATTATATAAAATCCTATTCAGTATTTTTCATTTTTGCTATACTGGTAGTATAGAAATTCCCATTTTTATTTCTTGTTTTTCTAAATTGGCAGTTTAGAAAATTTTATTTATTATTTTTGATTTTTTATATTGATAATATAGAAAATCTCAATTTTAATTTTTGATATCTCTATAACGATAATATAGAAAATCTTATTTTTGAATTCTTATTGATTTTAATTGATAATATAAATATCAGTTAGTTTTAATTCTTATTTTTCTATATTATCGATATAGAAAAATACAAAATAAAAACTAAGATTTTCTATGTCAACAATATACAAAAAATAGAGAATAAAAAAAATTGTTATCTTTGTTACCAGTGTAGAAAAATAAAGAATAAAAAGTAAGATTTTCTATGTTATCAATATAGAAAATAAAAAATAAATAGGATTTACTATTTTATCACTACAGAAAAATGAGGAATACAAGTAACCGTTTTGTACTCTATTAATATAGAAAGGTGAAAAATAAAAATAACCGTTTTCTACACTATTAGTATAGAAAAAGAAGAAAAAAACTGACGTAAACTATTCGAGTCTTTTCCCCAGGTACTGTTCAACTATTCTCGAAAAAGGGAAAGAAACAGGACAGACCATACACGATCAGATACTAACAGGCAAGATCTACATTATGTACCGTGTATGTTTCTTTTTTTGGATCTTATATGATCTGTTAAGATCTGACAAGAAGGATTCAGTCTGTCCAAATCAGTGTCTTAATCATTGAGTCTTGTAAGATTATTTGCTGACACCGCACAATCAAAATCTGAGAACATCTTTAAAAAAATCAGCATATAAGATATTGTTCGATATTGTAACAAGATCATAGAAAAAACCTTACAAGGTTAAGATCTTATTGGATCTTGCAGGATCTGATATCTGTTTTTTTTCGAGGGTGGGTGTGAGTATGGCTATAGATGAATCATTTACCCACCCATCATGGTAAGAATTTGAACATATAATTTCACCAATATAAAATCGGAAAATCTAATAAAAAAATTGCTTTTTCATAAAGATCATAAAAAACAGATCAGTTGTTAATTATGAATTGATTTGGAAATTCGCCAATAATAGTAAAACTATATTCTGACTTTAGATAGTCTATTATCCAAAAATATGCAGCTCTATTTACAAAAAACCAAAAATCTCACTTTCAATTTTGCAACTAATGTCCACATGATTTCCCACTATAGACAAGCCAAGTGAAATTGAAATATAAATACTGACATGATTGAAACAAGAAAAGAACATATCCTATTATTCGTATGACAGAAAAATATATTTATTTACCAACGCTACTTATCTCGATAATCTTGCATTTCAAGCTTTTCAACAGTAGCCGAGAAAATGTAAATTAAATTAAAATGGACTCATATCTATTCAATAACTTCAACGAATTGCCACCTTGACGTATGTAGATTAAGTTTCGTTTGTAGATTCTTTTCTCCTAAGTTCTTAGAACTAAATAATTGATACAGTTGAGTTTATTTGAAAAAAATTATTTACGTTAATCTTGAAAAATTTTCAATATAATCGTAAAATCTGACCAAGGCTCATAGCTTCAGATTGAAGTAACAACGAATTTAGCTTATTTAAAAAATAAACAAATGTTAATCAAAACTAAACGGGTTGAAATCAATGAATTAAAATGAAATTATTTAAGATAACTAAAATTCAAATAAACTAATATAATTCTGTTTTTAGAAATATAACTGATTTCAATCATTATTTTTATAGAAGATTCGAAAAAAAAATCAAATTTTCTTCAGGTGATTTCACTCTTATTTTAATCATATTAAGGGAGGCCCCCCTCAGAAAATCCAATTTTTCGGAGACGAGTCGAAATTGAAGTTTTATCGTAGGAAGATGCATCGAAATCTCCTCTTTCAGAACATCTATGGTTTATCAAAAAATGAATTGATTTTGGCGAACTTATACGCAGGCAAGGATTTTTCAATAACGACTCCATAAATAAGAGATAATTGTTTTTTTGTTGAATAGAGAACAGTTAGGGCTAGGTCGTAATAGAGTCCGATTTTTGAATTTCTCTTTTGCTGAAATAAAAAAGTTAGATATTTCATTTTTGTTAGCAGGAGTTTTGCGTACAATTTCGTGGATTTTACGGAAAAGGGTTTTTAAAAATCAAACAAAGGGAAATTCAAAAATCGGGCTCTATTACGATCTAGCCCCAAGGGTGCTCTACAATCTGAAAACCGCGCGGGCTTGTTAGCTCGTATCCTTATTGTGAAACCCTTGCCCGCGTAAACGGTAAGGAATCGACTAGAACTCGTGCATTTCTTTGAGATTTGGGGAAATATTTTAACCATAAGCTATTCTAGTCAAGACGAACATTCTCGGAAATTTTGGTTGAAACCGGATGAAAAATAACAAAGTTGGTTTCAGAGGGGGGGAGGGGGTACTTAAAGTAAAAAACCATATCAAATGTTAAAACTCAAAAAATCCGAGATTTCTTCCAAATTTAAACGAATTGAAAGAAAAAAGAATGTGGATCGTTGTCACTCATTAATTTCTCTTTTTTGACTGCTGGGGATAGTTTATAATTATTTTGCAGTGTATTCGTATTTAAATGCAGATGCATACATTTCTTTCATTAGATCATAGCATCAAACTTCGAAATATTCATTTTTGAGTACAGTTTCACCAATGATCAATACTATGATTTTCTTCCTCGAAGTTTTATTCTATTTCATTCGTAGTATAAAAACTTTTCCTAGAACTTTTTTAAACGATTTATATTCATTGTGCTTTTAGAATTAGACGCAGTTTTTTTTTGTTGTATTCAGGTTTGAATAAGATTTCCTTCTATACATCGAATGGTTATTCTATTATCGATGTTAAAATTTAATTATTTTATTTCATCATACTATTCATTATTGCAAGTGTTTTAACATTTTCATCTCAAAAAATCTTGTCTATTATTCTACGAAATTGTCTTCTAAATTGCTTCGTAATGTGAAATATGTATTCAATGTAGTAAATAAAAATTGTCTCTAAGTTATAAAAAGCAGTGAAACAAACAAGTTTTTTTTCTAACAGAGAAAAAGAAAAAAACAAGATTAATTTCTGTTTCATTGGTTTTAAAGTGCTCTACAAACATACAGATCGACACAAGAATAAATGCAGTCGGATTGAATAATAATCATATCCAGAAGTCTATGAATGTATAATATAATCAAAATTAAAAATTCTATTATCGACACTAATACGGACAAAATACATTGTTTTAAAGAATTTCCGATTATCTCCAAAACAACCTGTAGTTTTTCAAAAAAATTCAAGACTGTCGGAAATATTATAGAATCACTACAAAGCGAGGTTCTTATAAATTATTTTTCATTAAACTTTCATCATCAAGAAAATTTAAATGATACATTTTGATAGATCCGCTAGTGTATGCATGAATGAATATCGCTGCATATCAATTATTAGTATCATTGAGCCATATATCTTCAAGTTTTATGCTCTAATAAGTATGAATGGTTTCCATACGAACGTATACACAAATGTAAAAAAGTTAATACAACGTTTCAAGTAATATCTTTTTCAATATATAAACGAGTTTTGGAAACTAAACATCAATGCATCGTCTTATTATTCAAGAATAATAAAGGAACTTTTTTACATCGAAAACGATAGGATAATAAATTTTGCGATGGTGCTATCGCACCAATTATTTGTTACATGTAAAAGTTCTTGCCTATTTTTTAGAACTATAACATATTCCCTATATTTTCTTGGTATACTTTATCTTCCTGTTCTATTTTTCTATACCATGCAAGAACTCACTATGACCTTGTCTTTACGAAAATGAATTAAATGAACAACTGAAAGTAGTATGATACATAACTGTACAGTTGAAAAATAAAACGTGCACTTTGATATACTTTTATAGAAGATCTTTATCATCTTCATATGTTAATAATAGTTTCGATTTTGATGGATGAAGATAAGTTATGAAATGTGAAGGAAATTTTTGAGGAAGTACTTTTCTTGTTAGTTCTTTTTATATTTAATTGTTTATTTACATAAAAACATATTCTCATTCATAGGCAAAGTTAGTTTTTCTATTATTAGCGAAAAAGAATCGGTGATATTTTAGAAAACACTAATTTCTCGGTTTGTAATTTAAACCCTGACAAATGTCTTCTACACTATCAAGAACAAATGTTTCATAATGTTTTTTGCCTTTCTTCTCTTTTCCAATTCACAAACACTCCTTTTTGTTCTAAAGCTAGTCTATCTTAGGAAAAAATTTCAGTCTTTCCGAAGAATTTCTTATTGACTTGGATAGTGCGCGAAAGTTTTCTATCTTTCTGTATATTTCTCTGTTGTGTTGCATTCATTTGTTACAAAAGATAATTTGAACACAGTTAACGTACCCTTATTTGACAAGCACGAAAACTGTAAATTCTCTATTATTTGATACGCTTGCGTTTAGGTTTATATTTATGCATTGAAAAATAATCCAAGTATTATTTAAATAATCTTCTTGGTAATTAAGAAAAAATGAATTTTGTAACTGTATGTTTTTTGTTATTTACTTCGCAAAGTCAGAGTGATAAAAAATGTGAAACGTTATCAGAAGATATAATTACTTGTTCAAAAATTTATTCTTATGTTGCTCATAAACGAGAAATGCACAAGAAAGTGATAGGAAAAAATCTAGTTTTTTATGAATATGAGTGTAGCTGTAACCGAAGAAAAGATCACTACTCATTCATTGTCAACAGATCTCACATTCATATATACACCCACATCAATCTTCAAAGAAATTGGTGAGATATCACTCAAACATTTTTTGAAAAGCACTTCTGACTTGAGCTTGGTTTTTTTTCAAAAATCAGTCTTTGTTCAGAAGCATTCAAATCATGTGACATAGGATGTATGTGTGACACATCCAAACTCATTCTAAAAGATATTTTATCATTTTACAAATGTGAGCTATGAGTAGATATAATGTTCATTGAATTTCTGATGATAACATTCGAAAGCTTGATTCGAAAATATAATAATTTTGAAATTTTTCAATTGGATATTCAATTGAATAAATGTTTTTATCCTATTTGTCCTTCAGCATAAATCATCAATTTACACAGATCAATGTATGACTTATCGACAAACATATTTTTGTGGGAACATTTCTAAACTTGATCTGAAAATTGCAGTAATATCAACTAATAGATGTGAAGCACGCAAATGTATGACGCATAATTCAGGTTCATTTCACTATTCTGATCATACTTTTCTTATTTTCGCATTAAATCTTCAAGTTTTTACTACTTCGAAGAAACTGATGTTAGTGTACAATACATTTGAAGTTACAATTCAGACCTAATCGTTCAATTTTTCTATTTTTTTGGATTAGACTGTTTTCATTTTTACTCTGAACAGATAAAGTTTTCAAGCATCAACAACACAATATGTTTATATTTTTTCCTAAAATGAGTATCCATTGTTATTATGAGTATTTAGCTTTCAAATCATATTTCTGTAAATGTTTAGATTTAACTGACAATAGACGCATTCTTAGTTGTAAGTATCGAAAATTTTTGAAATACTCTTCATTGATATATTTTCGTTGATAACTACTAATAAGAACTAATGAATAGAGTCCATTTCACGTTGAACCGTCACATATAGCATCATAAAGATACAAAAACCAAGTCACTTTCTTGGATACGCTACTTTAGACTTAAGTTTCGATGTTTAAATTAATTAAAACTGTCTTTGAAATATGCACTCACGAGGGAACATATTCAAGTGTCAAATCGCTTTTCAATTGGGTATAGTCTCAAACGATAGAGCTCAGTAAGTCATTAAACATCCTAGAATAGTTTGGTTTTCCAGGCTTCGCTTCTAGATTTATGTGCATTTTACTCAATTTTGGACTATAGGCAAAGAATTTTCTGAGAACCTAAACAGTCGAATTTCGAGCTGAAATTTTGACTAGAGATAGATCTTATAGTCATTAGAAACCTCCCAAAGTTTGAGCTAGAACGAATGTATCCTTATCGAATTATGAGCTTATCATGAAAACGGTCCTATTGTGAAACATATCCCAAAACAAGCATTTCTTTAAAATATGAATATCCTGGTAAGGATACATTCATTCTGGCTCAAACTTTGAGAAGTTTTTAGTGACTATAAGACCTATCTCTAGTCAAAATTTCAGCTCGGAATTCGACTGTTTAAGCTCTCAGAAAATTCTTTGCCTATAGGCCAAAATTGAGTAAAATGCACATAACTCTAGAAGAGAAGCCTGGAAAATCAAACTATTCTAGGATGTTTAATAACTTACTGAGCTCTATCGTTTGAGACTATACCCGATTGAAAAGCGATTTGACACTTGAATATGTTCCCTCGTCAGTTAAAGCTTGTCTCCTCTAAATCTAGTAAACATACATATGCGCTGAACATAGATATTAGGTTGAAATAAACTTTAAATCTGAATTGAACATCAAATGAATGTTAATATGGTGAATTCCAACTCCGGATGACATGCTGAGCTGTGACGAACCATGAACGATATCTTGAAAACACGATTTTACGACAATAAATACCCATAACATTGGAGTAGATATATAATCTTTTCTCATTATAAACTTCATTGTTGAAAATCTATGATTTCGATATAAAACAATTGGATATCAGTTCAATTACTAAAAGTGATACTTTTAAACGCAAAAAGTAGTTTGAACAATTTTTCATGTCTTACTGCATCTATTTGTTGATTTCAAGTTTCTCATTTTAAAATAATTTTTCTTGACTCAAACATGTATTTTACAGTTGCTTAATTTTCAAGATTTGAAAGAGATGAATTATCTCTGTTCGATACTTTGGTTGTCTTCTTTTTTATGGTTACCTATTGATTTTATACAAAAACTAAACTTTCAAAGAGACAGCTCTGTATAATAGATAAGAAGTATGTTAGACTAAATTGATTGATTTCCTCCTCTTCAAAAGCATGAACATATTAAAAAAAAACTCTCAAAACAATCCATAGTTTCATTTTAACGTCACATGTAGCTATGGCATGGTCTAATAAAAACCACTATCAAATTAGTCATGGTTACAATAGTATTTTTTAGATTACGGATAACTTAATTAATCTTTTTTTTCTCTCTCTCTCTCAAAAAAAGAACGAAACCTATCGAATTGCATTTGTTCTATCGAATCTTTCTCAGTCTTAATCTTCTACTATATTAAAATATGCCATCATCACTCGAAAATTCTATTTCCAAAGTTTGAGTCTTTCTTCTTTCTCTTTATCACCATCTATTTCATCGCAATCACTAAAAACATTCACTGATAACTTTCTTGTACAATTGTTTAAAAATTTAATTGTCTCCAATGTGTTTATTCGATACGAGTATTCGTAGTAAAATTTTCTTATGAAATGCTTTGACTAGAAAACAATCAACGAAAACTTGGTCAAACTCTTTTTTGTTTCAATAAAAAAACAATGGTTAATTACTAAATCATACATTTGTTCTAACATATTCAATTTAAATATCCATAACATGTAATGAATTCTTAGTCGAGACAAAAAGTAAAGCAACTAGTTAACTTAGATAACTAGTCGATAAACAAAATAGAACTTTCTTTTCTTCCTCATATGAATATTTTTTTCTGTTGAAACGACTAAATAAAGACCTTTGCGGACCGTCTTCGATATAAACTTTTTAAAATTCGAAAAATGAATTCCAGATTCGAATTATAACGTCATCAATGTCACGTTAAAATTTGTTACTCTTTAGTTGACAACATGAATCTCAACAGCAATAAATACGAAAATTTCTTTTCTAATTTTTATTTTATTTGATTCTGGACTTTACAGAAATTTGAAGTAAAGCCGAATTTTATTCTAATCACGCTTGAGTCTTTGTATGAAACAACAGAGAAATACGATCATGAATATTTGAGATAGCCAAATATTTAATCAACCCACAGGAAATTTTCCACACAACAGTATTACCAATTGTATGAATGCAAGTCATTTCGGAAGGTTGAAACTATAATTCAAGGAAATTTTGCTTCATCTTGGTTTTCAAACAAGCCTGATTTGACAGCTCAAAACTTTTCTTTGTATACCCTCCAGAGCTTCAAACATTAACCTACCTCCACTTGTGAATCTCAACATAAACAATGATCAAAATCATAAAAATTGTTTAATCGTTTTCAATTTGATCATGAAGCATCTAACTATAATCGAGATCTCATTGCAATTGAATGAAACCACAAAATCTATACGTGTAAAACGGTATAAGAACTATAATTAGATCAATAAGAGTGATATTCAATCAAAATTTATTGATACTTATAAAAGTAGATGAAAACTATTAATTGAAAAGCAATATGTGTCAAGCAACTCTAAGATTAGAGTCAAAATCAAAACAACACTTTCTAGTTTTACAATCAAAGAGATTGTGAGACGTAAAATGCTAGAAAATATAAAATTCGAGTAGATAATTTTATTTTCTACTTATGGATGATGACATAGAGTTATATGAGATAATACTATAGATTTATTTCAATTAAAACAAACTTCTCAAAATATCTCTTATATACATGGAAATGAACAGTCTGACCGGCTACCTTGCTTCGTTTTTTTTCCATATAAACTTCAGTCTTATTTTAGAACAAGTAGAGTCAGCATTTGATTTATATATCCTCCTGGCCAAAATAAACGGAACACCTTGTTTTCTCGATTATTATTCTTTAGCTTTATGGTTTAGTCTCATATTTGCACCATACGTACATCTTTGATAACTCAACTTATTCTGAAAGTTTCAGTTCTATCGAATGAGAAATGGTCTAGAAAAATGCAAATGTATTCTATGTACTCTGAATGGCTTGTCACCAAAAAAATAAATTTTCATAAGATTATTCTTTTATCTACAAAATTTTTCAAAACAAAATATGTATTCGGAATC